>MU681028.1:7520-22280 GCA_026770625.1 Nicotiana glauca | reverse complement strand
CGAAGCAATAATAACTACCAGGATAAAACAGAAACACAAGGCAAACACCACTAAATCTCAATACCAATGAGGGTCCCCCAGGATACCGTCCTGTAGCCCCCTCCTCAACTGTCCAATGGATCTTCCGGGATACCATCCCGTAGTCCCAAAATAAAAGTGCAATCACTGCCAGAAACAAACCAAGGGATAAATATGAAAAACGGAGTAGCAGATAGAACTAACCTAGCATGCCTCATGTAGTACGATTTAAAAACTTAGCAATTAGGCAATTATATCAGGTAGACATGCTTTCCTAGTCTAACATAAGTAATAGTCTTCATGTAATATAAAGCAAATAAGAAAGAAAGTTAAATGTTAACAGCTTAAGTAAAAACAGGATTTTCATCAATCGGCTCAAGTACAACTTCATTTTCGGTGATTACAAGGATCTAAGAGCCTAAAGGATCAATATACCACAAATAAATCCGAACACGCACTCGTCACCTCGCATGCAAGGAATACAATCAACATAGAAGACTCAAATCCTATGGGGAAGTCCCCCACACAAGATTAGGCAAGATACTTACCTCGAACCGGCTAACTTCAACTAGCAAACATGTCCTTGGCATGAGTTCTCAACTCTAAATGGCCCGAATCTAGTAAATTAAATCACACATTGTAAATAATATTGCAAAAAACTGATTCCACTATAAAATGTAGAGCTAGGGAGCCAAAATAGATAAAATGACCAAAATGCCCCTCCATCCAACATCTCTGAATCGAATAATTTTCACATTTTTATAACCCCCGTACTCTCACGAGTCTAACCATACCAAAATTACAAAATTCCCATATCACTTCGACCATCAAATTAGTGATTCTATTCAAGAGGGGTTTCTACCTTTTTTCAACAAAATCCTCAGATTAAACACCAACACTTGTAGTAGATTTGAATTATAGAACCAAAATTGAGTTAAGAACACTTACCCCGTTGTTCTCCAAGAAAATCTGTCCAAAAAACTCCCAAACCAAGCTCCAAATTGATAAAAATGGAAATGGGAACGAAGTCCCATTTCCAAAACTTAAACTTTCTGCCCAGGCAATTTTCCGCTTCTACGGTCCCGCTTATGTGGACAAACCACCGCTTTTGTGATTTCCTTCAATCCCCGACAAAACTGCTTATGCGGTCTTCCCATCGCAGAAGCGATCTCGCTTCAGCGGAAAAATCCTCGCTTCAGCGGTTCCTAGCCCAAATGACCACTTTCGCTTATGCGGCTCCGCTTCTGCGACTCCAAGACCGCAGAAGCAAAAATATCAGAAGCAGCAGGCCAAAAATCTTCCCAAGCCCAAAAATTCTCCGTTTAGCCATCCGAATTCATCCTGAGGACCCCGGACCTTAAAAAAAATACCAATGCACCCTATAATGCTATTCAAACTTGTTCCAATTATTAAAACACCTCGACTAACATCAAAATCTTCAAATTACATCGAATTCAAACCTAAGTTCTTTCAAAACTTCAAAAACACGCATTCGCTCAAAAACTCGACCAAACAACGTCCAAATGACCTGAAATTTTGCACGCACATCCCAATTGACATGACGGTGCTACAAAAACTTCCGGAAATATGTTCCGACCCTCGGATCAAATTTTCACCTATCAATCGGAAATCGCCAAAATACAAACTTTCGGCATTTCTAGCCTAAATGAGCCACGGACCTCCAAATTACATTCCGAACATGCTCCCAACCCCGAAATTACCTAACGGATCTAACGGAACCATCAAATTTTCATTCCGAGGTCGTCTTCACACTGTTCTAACTATGGGCCATTTTTCAACTCTTAAGCTCTCATTTAGGGACTAAGTGTCCCAAAAGACTCTGAATCCTAATACCGAACTTCTCGGCAAACCAAAAATAGCAGAATTGAACTTAGGGGAAGTAGTTAATAGGGGATCGGGGCATGAATTCTAAAAATGACCGGTCGGGTCATTACATAAATGACTGTGGACTGAGCTATGAACCGGCTGATATAGTTGAGCCTCCCCAGGAAACTCATTACGTCCTTGTTGTTCTTTGGAGGTGGCAATTCTTGAATGGCTTTGACCTTTGATGGGTCCAATTCTGTTCCTTGACGACTCACGATGAAACCTAGTAATTTTCTAGCAGGAACCCCGATTGCACATTTGGCGGGATTCAGTTTCGGATTGTACCTCCTCAGTATGTTGAAGAACTTTCTTATATCTTCCATATGATCAGTGGCCTTCTTGGATTTGATGATGACGTTGTCCACATATACCTCAATCTCCTTATGTATCATGTCGTGAAAGATGGTAGTCATGGCTCTCATATAGGTGGCGCAAGCATTCTTCAATCCAAATGGCATCATTTTGTAACAATACATTCCCCACGGCGTGATGAAATCCGTTTTCTCTACATCTTCCTCATCCATCCATATCTGATGATATCCGGCGAAACAATCAACAAAGGACTGCAACTCATGCTTGGCGCAGTTGTTGATAAGAATGTGTATGTTTGGCAAGGGGAAGTCAACATAGGGACTGGCCCGGTTAAGATTTCAGTAGTCGACACAAACTCTAAATTTCCCATCTTTCTTTGGTACTGTCACGATGTTGGTTAACCATGTCGGATACTATACAACTCTGAGAACCTTAGCTTTGACTTTTTTAGTAACCTCTTCTTTGATTTTCAAACTCATGCTGGGTTTGAATTTCCTGAGCTTCTATTTTACTAGTGGACAGGTTGGATCTGTTGGCAGTTTGTGAGCTACAATGGACATGCTGAGACCAGTCATATCATCATACGACCAGGTGAATATGTCCTCGTATTCCTTTAAAAATTCCGTGTATTCTTCCTTTTTTGATGGTGACAGGTGAACGCTGATGCAAGTTTCTTTAACATTTTCTGTATCTCCCAAATTTACGACCTCAGTTTCTTCCAGGTTAGACTTAGGTCTATTCTCAAAATTCTCAACCTCTCTGATGATGTCTTTTGATATATCATCCTCCTCTCAATCTATATCCTTTTGTTGCGTTGTTTCGCTGCAAGTCACAATCGTTGGTTCATTATCAAAGTAAGTAAGAGTAATGCTGTGTGAAAATAGAGTAAATGATAGAGAAAGTAAACTGAAATGCTTTGATTAAATTCATAATTGTTTGGAACATTGGAGCTCTTTTCAAAATTAAAGACAATGCGAAAAGAAAATCAGCTAGTAAGAATAAAATGAGATGCATGGTGCTTTTGTTTAGCCTTTCTACCTCGAAGCCTTCCGGGCCCTGATGGTCCTAATTGACCAATTGCTGAGGCGGTCTCCTCGGTCCACCGCTTGTATGGAAGGGCCTTCCTCCCCTTCCTCCTCGAAAAGAACACAGAAGTCCATATCATCATCCTCCAGAAATAGATTCTTTATGGCTACCAATGCTTCATCTTCCTCTGACCCATATATAGTATTTGCCGGTTGGAAGGCCTGCTCCAGGCTAGGTATCGGAAGTTCCAATGGATAGTAGGGGCCGCGCCATGGTGGCGACCAGTTCTGGAATTCTTCCCAAGTAAAACCATACCCTAAGCCAAATGTAGTACCATGCTTCTTTAGTTTGATGGGCTTAGTGATCCCCTGGAGGTTTTTGCCGAGTCCCTTTCCAGGCTCGTACCCACACCAATTCAGGATACTTTCAATCTTGTTATCCCACCACTTATCCTTGTCTACAACATTGACGCCTATTCTCCCTCTGCCTCCAATAATTGGGATGGTCTGGCGACTATATATGGGGTTACTACCATCGCCATAAATAATCACCTCCTAGTGATTCTATTCAAATTTCATTACCTGATGTAGGGTCGATGCTACGGCTGCAGCGGCATAGATCTAGGGCCGTCCTAACAGAAAGTTGTAGGATACTAGGACATCTATCACTTGAAAGTCGACATCGAACCATGTTGGCCCCATTTCCAAGCTTAGGCTGATTTCTCCAATAGTAGCCCTTTGGGACCCATCGAAGGCCTTGACATTCATAGCCCCATCTTTGATCTCGTGCAGAATTTTTCCCAAAGTTCTGAGAGTTATCAGTGAACAGATATTGAGGCTGGATCCTCCATCGGTGAGGAATCTAGTGATGAAATAATCCTCGCATTGCACGGTGATGTACAATGCCTTGTTGTGGCTCAGCCCTTTCGGTGGTAGCTCATCTTCGTGGAAGGTGATTTTATGGCTTTCCAGCACTTGTACTACCATATTTGCCATTTCGCCTCCAGTTATGTTGCTGGGCACATAAGCTTCGCTCAGTATCTTCATCAAGGCATTTTTGTGAGCGTCAGAGCTCTGTAGAAGAGCTAGGATAGATATCTGTGCTGGTTTTTTGTTCAATTGCTCCACGACCGAGTATTCCTCAGCTTGTATTTTCCGCCAAAGATCGTCGGGCCCAGTTTCAATAGGCTGTCTCGAGGCTTGCTTACTGACTCACCTAAGTGTTCTGGGGTATAAATCCTCCCTGTTCTGGTAATTCCTTGCGCAATAATTGTTTCTCCTATCTTGGTCTTTCCTTTCCTCCTAGCTTCAGTAGTGTAATCCCATGGTATGGCATTTGAGTGGATTGGTGTTATTTCTATTATTGCCATAGGAATAGGTACCCTTGGTGGTAACACAACAACTTCAAAGGGTGCAGGTGCTTTTGGAACTCCAAATTCAAACCTCAATTGGCCCGAGCGCCTTTGTAAAAGGAGGTGCTTCAAATTCGAGAGGTATATACATGTTTACTTCATCGTCCCTGTTGGGCTGATTCTGCACAACAATTTGGTTAAGTGTAACCACTGGTTTCTTTGGTTCATCACATTCAGCAATCAAACCTATCGACCCTTTGGCGTCCTAATCATCTTCGATCTCGATCATGTGAATGTCTCCACCTTTGTGGTCAGGTAGAGGGTTATTGCGAACATTAGGAGGAGAATCCTTTGCTACGATGACCTTATTGTCGATCAGGGTTTGAATCTTGTCCTTCAATGAGCGGCACTCGTCAAGGGTGTGTCCCTTCATGTCGGAATGGCACGCATAGGTCTTATTAGGGTTGACCCACTGGGAAGGATTCTCTGGAGTTATGGCTGGGATAGGGGTGACGTAACCAGTATTTTTAAGCCTCTCGTACAGCTGGTCAATTGGTTCAGCGATGGCTGTGTATTATTTGGGAGGTCTGCGGTCGAAATTTGGCCTAGGTCTAAGGAAATTTTGGTTGGTGAGAGGTGATTGGTAATGAGAGGGTTGAGCATTATAAGCTTGATAAACAGGTGTTGGTTGAGACTATTTGGGTGAGATGGGTTGATATGTAAGAGATGGAGATGATTGGTAGACGGGAGGTGGATTTGGATAGGAGGGTGCGGGTGCTTGGTTATTCGGGATAGGTTGATATGTAAGTGGAGGTGATGGGTAGGTGTGGTATTTTAGTGGTGATTTGGCTCCCTGTGCGACCATTACGACACTCACATCTTTCTTCTTGGATGCGCCACCAGACTATAAAGCCTTCTTGGTGGCCTGTAATGCTTCAAGATTAGTAACCATACCATTCTTAATGCCTTCTTCGATTCTTTCTCCCAGTTTGATGATATCGGAGAACTTCTGACCCTCGATCAGCATCAACCTCTCGTAATATTGGGGATCCTGAGCTCGGACGAAGAATCTATTCATCTATTCTTCTTCTAAGGCTTGCCTGACCTTTGCAGCCTCTGACCTCCAACGAGTAGCATACTCACAAAATGTTTCGGTAGGTTTCTTCTTCAAATTCTTGATGTAGAATACATCCGGTGCATTCTCTGTATTGAATCAGAATCTATCCATGAAATCCAATGCCATGCCTACCCAGTTTGTCCATTTCTTGGGGTCCTGGCTGATGTACCAGGAAAAAGCATCTCCCTTCAGACTTCTCATAAAGAGCTTCATACGAATCTTCTCATCCTTTCCGACTTTGACCAGCTTATCACAATATTTCCTCATATGTACTCTGGGATCTCCTGTTCCATCGAACATTTCAAACTTGGGAGGTTTGTACCCCTCCGAAAGTTCAACATCTGGCTGAATGCAGAGGTATTTATAATTTAACCCCTCGATACCTTTGTTACCTTCCACACCCTGAACTCGGGTGGTCAATTTCTTGAGTTCTGCTACCAAATTCTTGATAAGGGAGTCTTTGTCATCAGACTCAGGTGCACTTGATATTGTTTGAGTATAATGGGGTATAATATCCAGGTAAATATGAGTGTTGTGGAGATGGTCATTTGTGGTGTTCAGTGGCTCGGGAATGAGTATTGGAGTGTTGTTTGGAGTGTGGCATGTGTTGCAGTGTTGAGTATGAGTAGGTTGTATCTATGGTTGTGGGGTGTTTTGTGAAGGTGCGGGATTTTGGGTGTTGACATCAGGAGCGGTGAGAAAATGACAGGTTCGCCAAGTTCCGAACCTGCTCCAGTTATTCTTGGAACTTTAATAACTTTTTCTCAAGTTGGGTAGCAATTTCCTTAGCAACCGGGGTACCCTGAGGAACCTTAATTTCCTTTCTGGCGCTTGGATCTCCCATTCTATCTTTGTTCTTATTCCGGATAGGACTCGGTGGAGGAGGAGGTGGAGGGCTCTTGTATCTTGTGGAGTATGATGATGATGCCAAAATGCACGAACTAACCTTTGGGGAGGGGAATAAAAATAAAAGAAAAACAAAAGGTAACAAGTTAGTGCAGGTTATGAGGAAAAATATTATTGTATTTAAACACATTGTACAGGAATATAAATCGTGTCCTAACTTTGGTGCCTCGTTGTGCCCGAGCTAGTCCTAGCGATAAATAGTTTTAGAGAACTTATAATGCTAAATGCCTCATTTTATTGATAAAAATAAGACGAATCCAAAACGACTCTAAATAATAGAAAGTAAAATGTCACTATTGGCCATTGGCCTTATTACATTAAAATAAAGAATAAAAGGACTCCTAACTACTTGGTCCCAAAAAGACCTTCCTTAGATTTGGCATCTTCATCTCCCTCGAACAGCTTCACTAGCTCGCGTAGTCCTAGCAGCAAATAAGCTTGGGCCAAATGTCCGTCTACATTTCCTTCAGTGTTTTGACAGTCTTCAATCCTCTTGATGAACTTCCCTTCCAGCTCCACTAGACCCCGCTCAAATACCCTAGTCACTTGTTGGCGCTGACAGCCATATCTTTCCACTGCTCGATCAACTTCTGATGGGCTTCTTGTATTTCCCGGTGCTCACTTTCACACTATCGAATTCTCTTGCGCAATTGATTATACTTAACCCGTGCTTCAGCGTGTTCGTCGATAATACTGTGACCTCGAAAGAACCCGGGTTGACCCATGCCATTGTCTTCCAACCAACCCGAATAGTGCGGAATACAACCAACGTGATACCTATCTGGCTCAATAGATTCTTTCCCCAAAATGAGTTTGCAATGCCACAAGTGCTGAGCTTGGCACCTGTGAGGGCTATCATCGTCCTGGAAATTAGCCCTGAAGTGACTCATTTTGTTGACCCTTGGTATGATTTGCTTTCTTCCGGCCTGCCTCATGGATCGGAGAGGAACGTAAGGATAAGTTCCTCTCAAACCAATTAGTATAAGAAATGGTGCGTCTCGGGATCGAATAATGAATTCATCTGTGGGGAACCACTCGACCATCCATTGTACTTGATCTTCTTTCAGATTTTCAAATAATTCTACCCATCCTCTGGCTGAGCAATTTAGGCATATAATTCATACGCCTTGGCTGGTGGAAGGCAATGTGATCATCCCAGTCTCTACGTAGGATCTCCTGTCGATATTCCCCTTTTTGGATATGTTCCATGAGCCAGAGCTGAAGTAATAAGTTGCAACCCTCAAATGACTGCCCTTTTGCTGACAGTTGTCCAAGGCATGGTATATCTCGGAAATGATCATGGGCACTATGCTGAAAGTCTACCCGCCAATTCCTTCCATCAAAGTCTTGGTTACCATGGTCAGTCTGGTGTGGATCCTAGCCTTCTTCATAGGGAACACCATCATTCCCAAAAAGCAAAACATAAAAACGAAGACCCTTCTGTGGACATGCCCCAATGAGGTGATAGCGAACTTATCTGAATAGGTGCGGTATGACTTGCTATGGTCATACCTCTCGTACAGATAGTCGAATGGGATGTAAGAGTCTTTCAAACAGGTTAAATATGGGTTCTTCTTCAGTCCCATCATCTTAAAGAAACCCCTACTTTTGCGGTTCTCTAGCATAAGCAATCCCGGAGTCTCCCAAGGAATGCCAGCTAAACCTCCTATTTCTTCGAGCAAAGGAGTCATTTCAAGGTCCCCGAAGTGGAACACAGACTTGTCACTATCCCAGAACAATGTCGCAGAATCTATGATTCTGTTGTCAGGCAGAATTTCTAGAATAGAAGGTGAATTCCCTAAGTACTTGCGAACGAGCGTCTGATCACTAGAGTGGAGGTCTTTCCACCAATTCAACAGTCTTGGATGAATGTTGGTTACCATGCCAAATCTGGGGACTTCGTGCCTCATTTTTTGCAAAATAGAGCGTTAGGCCCTCACCCCACCAGACTTGACTATTTAAACAAATAATTAGCATAGCAAGCATTTAGTTCTCCTAATAAATACATAAAACATGGAGGTGTCCATTTGGGTTTCAAGGAAACCCGGTGGACTTTGGACAAGGCTATCCTAATGAGTCATTATGTGGACAACATAACTGACTCAGCTAGGTTTGACCATGATGCATGTACAGTTTAAACGGAGTAAGGTTTCTATTGGGGTATTAGACAGGTACCCTTGAGCGGACAACTCAAGAGGGAAAGGCACGGAATCGTCGACAGCACAGCTGATCAACTGGTTTAACCGCAAATACGCCTTTGCCAAATTTAAGGGATGATGGTATTGGAAGAGCGCAACTACTCATTATAAGCGTTGCTATAGTATTTGTTTGGAACAAGTGGAATATGATGTTGAAGATGCAGTTTACAAGAATGAAATAAATTGACATGTATTTTCACGTTCATACAATAATTGCTCAAAAATTACAACGGTATTGATGGAAAGCAGTAAATGAAAGTAATTAAAGAAAAAGAAACAAAAGAAACATGTTAGTTTTGAATAAAGGCATTAAACAAAAGCAATAAAAGAAAACAATAAAGTCACATATAACATGAAATGGTAAAAGCCTAAAGAGTTCCCCAGCAGAGTCACCATGCTGTCGACGCCCCGTTTTTCCTCTCTAAAAGCGAGAAATCGGGTTTACGACATTTTGGAAAAGACAAATCTATTCCCGTTTGGGGATTGGGTTTTGGAATTGAAGAATCTCCACCTAATAATTATAGTGCATTAGGACACTTTAAAGAAAAATTTAAGATGAAGAACCAGAGTTCGGGTAAGGGCTAAAAATTATCTCGAGGGGAAGGTGTTAGGCACCCCTCAAGATCCACTAGTGTGGTTCCCGGCTATGTTACAATTGTGACTTTAAAGCAAGCATACAAGACAATTTCATATAAAGACTACAAGTAGGTATACATAAAGGTTACTGAACATGCTGAAATTCGAATAGGTGACTTCTTAATTATTGTCAAGAATATCTAAATGCAGAAAATGGGATCAAGTAATGAATACCAATTATCAAAAAAGGAAGTGAATGAGCAGAAAATTTAGAGGAAAGGGCAGTGCTAACATCAGAAGGGGAAAATTTTAATTATTAAAACAAGAATGCAGAATTTTAAAGAACTGAGAATTGACAATCTGAAAATAATTACGTAAAGGAAAGGGGGCCCTAGGTTCGTAAAATACATGGATCATCCACAAAACACCGGCGACCAATCGTACGCATAGTGTTATCATGTGATCATCATCTCCATGTCTACCTTTTCCCACCCTGTTACGGTATTTAAAGCGCTGAATAGTATTGCTACTTATTGCATGCTATTACCCATCCAAATCCTATCAGTCTCGGAGGCAATTGGACTACTAGTCCTAAAGGGAGAGGGGTCTGAGGCCTTTTAGGAGTTTTCAAAGGACAAAATACTAAGGCGCCAATCAAAACACATAATGAAAATAAAGGTGGAAGCAATAAGCAAGTAGGGCTCAAATAAGCCTCCTTAAATCAGATAAAAGCCATAGAGTTTAGCATGTCTTACACGTACTGGTTTGGTCATAATTAAATAAAGCGACGAGCAGACTGGTTCAATACATATTTTTAGACGGAAAGTCTACATTAGGATCGCTCGAATGCAGTTGTCTAAAACCGATCTGGTTGATTAATTAAACCTTTTGTCTAAGTGTTGGATAGAATTACTGATTTAAAACATAAAACTGATTATAAATCAAAGCTACAGAGTAAAAGGAGTGAAAGGAGTTTCAGAAAAGAAGTGCACTGTTTTGAAAAGGTTTAACAGAAAAGAAATGAACTTCAGAAGACATGCAGTTAATTGGGGAAAGGAATTACATAAGTTTCAAAAAATGCAGATTTGTCTAGAAAAAATTCGTCACTTCAGTAAATGCTAATTTTCGAAAATTGAATGATATTTTGAATGAGTAAAGACAGTGAAGGTTCGAAGTTCCTATAGGCATGCTCTCTATGCGTTAACTTTATTAGACCTTTTAGACAGGAGTACTGTAGACATGGTATTCATATGCAACCCTGTTGTTAGGCCTAGTTCTTTGCCTAATGATATTATTGTATACAAAAGTGCAAATCCTTATAGGCATGGTATCTAAATGTTGAGTTGTTAAACCTAATTGTTTGCCTAATGGAATTATTATATGCAGAAATGCAAATCCCTATAGGTATGGTATCTAAATGCTTCATCGCAGAAACCTAGTATCGAATCCTATAGACATGTTTTCTACACGTGAAGTTGCACAAATCATAAATAAATCCTTATAAGCATGTTTTCTACCCTTAGTGCATAAAAATAAACCCCCTCCATTTTTTACTAAATCCCCTGAGTTTATAGAAATTATTACAGGCCAAAAGAAATAAAAACTGAAATTAAAAATGCATCAGGAATCATCAGCTACATCCGAACAGCCAAATTCAGACTTAGTGTCTAATAATATGATATTGAGTCACTTCCGAGATCCAAATTTACAAGCCTTATCGCATGTAGGGTGTTTCAGAGATCCAAGGGATTTCAGGAACCTCAGGCAGTGCTTACACCCAAGATGCTGATAAAAAAAGTTATAGTGCAGTGTGGAACGGCCAGCTCCTAGGTGTCCAAGTTCAGAGGGAGCTTAGGGGTCCCAAGGCAAGGCTCACAAGAGAGGGGCAGAACATAAGTTTTAAGAATGAGTGCAAGTGCAATAAAAGGGAGTAGGGAATACCCAGGCAGGCTAATGGTCATGCCCAGCCATAAAGTAGACTGGCACACCCCTGACTAAACCTGTTGGCCAAACATTAGAGAGTAAAGACCTATTGAAGGTCAAGCTATGGCCTAGGCAGTAATTGGAGCACTGTCAGGCCAAAGCTTTAACTCAACACACATAGTAAGGGAATAGGGATGGGAAACTGAAAAAGCTTAGGGCCCAAAAAGGCCCAGTTCGTAACCATGGACAATAACTTCAAATATATTGCCATGTTTTTGAACCATAATATAAAGCACATAAGGGGGTATAGGGATGGGATTCATTATAAGAAGTGAGCAAGACATAAGAACATTGTACAAAGATTAGATGCTTCAGACATGAAAGTAAACATTGACATAAGAACTGGTAAATAAACACACATTGGAGTTGAGACTAGAAATAAACTAGGACATACCAGTTTCAGAAAGCAAAGAGAGAGCAGGGATCTTGTAACAGGACACAGTACAAATAGATAAAGTAACTTATGCGTGTGAGTGTGATTTCAAGAAAATGACTAGAGCATATGTCGTGTGTAAAGTGCAGAAGGGCAGCCCCTTTTATAGTATAAAAGAACAAGCAAGAAAGGTAAGAAGACCTTTTAAAAATCAGTCCCAATCCCTTAAGTCAGGGGATTCTATTTCAAACGGGAGGATGTAAATAAGGAAAGGAAATTTGAGTAAAATCTGTCATAGTAGCATAAGAAAGGGAAAATACATGAAGTTTATTTAAGGAAAGAACTCAACGGTACTTGGTTTGTAAAGAAAAGGAAAGGGAATCAATCAGACAACTAATAAAATAAAGGTAAAGAGGTTTGATTCGAATGAACCCAATCAGGAATAGGTAGAGGAGGGCTCAAACAAAGAAAAATCAGTATCAATCAGTCGAGACTATATCAAAGAAGTCTAAAATCAATCAAGTAATTGTCAAAATCCTTTTAAAAGAGGAGTTTTTTCATATATAAAGCAAAAAAATCAAACAGAAAGTCTAACATTGAAAGGTATAGGCTCATAAAACAAAAGAATACAAGTTCAGACATAGATTCGTAATGCGTCTGAAGGTCAGGGTCCCAAAGTGAAACCCTAATCCAGTTTATCAAAGAAAAACCCTAAATTCTAGGGTTTCAAATTGAATCAAACACAGAAATGAGAAGGCAAGTGAATAGACTCAAGGAGTCTCATGAGAAACAAACAGACCATGATAGCAGGTTTGAAACAATCAGAGAAGGGAAATCAATTTAAGAGCATAAAGGGACACGTTTTGGAAACTCGAAACTTAGACAACTCTAGAATAGACGAAACATGCTTAACACAAATAGAGTTCAGAAAAGCAAAAGTAAAGAAATTCAGTAGTAACACACATGGTAGAAGAGTGAGGAAAATTTAACACAGATTAATCATGTGAGCACACATATAAAAGAAAATAAGGATAATACATGCATAATAGAGAAGGAAAATATGCGAGCATAATAAAGACAAACATCTAAAAGAAAAGAACAACAAGAATCAAAAGATTTTCAGAAACCCAAATGTAAAATCAAATGATTTTTGAAAGAAAATTTTGGAAAAAACACTTAAAAAGGTCCATAGAACACCGATATGGCATAGATATAAGAAAACAAACAGAGAAAAACCTCGAACGACTTAGGGTTTCTGAGAAACCCTAAAAACGAGAATGTCTTGGAAGAACAAGTCAGATCCTGAGTCGAAGAGGTCAGAAATCAAGCCTCTAGAGCTTGAATACGCCGGAGCATGGCCGGAGAGGCCATAGAACTACACAGCTAAGAAGATCTGAAGAGAGAACCATCGAAGTCAGCCTTCAAAACCTCGAACACCCAAGGTCAAATGGTGGAGGGGGTGTGTACAGGCCGTCCATGGCCTGAGAAACCATGAATTCCGGTGAGAATCGAAGGGATTAGGGTTAGTTTGGGTGGCGGTGGCTAGGGTTTGCAGAGAGAATGGGAGAGGAATGGGATTCAAGGGCGGCTATCAGATGAGAATGAAGGGATTAGGGTGTAGTTGGTAGGTTAAAAAAGGTAAGGAATGATCTTGGCCGTTGATCAAAATGATCAACGGCCTAGATTGAAAGAAAGGTCGGGCGGGTTTTTTAATTGGGTTGGGGGCCGAGTTAAACAAAACCGGGCTGGTGTAATTGGGGTAGAATTGGGTCAAGATTAAGGGCCAAAATTAAAAGGAGAAAGGGCTATAATTGAAATAAAAATGGGCTAAGTATTAAATAGCCAATTTCCCCCTTTTTATTTTATAAAAATAGTAATAATTATTTTAATAGTAAAGTAAAATCACTGAGCAAACGAATACTGTATAAATATTAATTAAAAAAAATGGTGGAAATAAATTTATAATTATAAAAACTTAGGGGAAAAATTGGGTATCAACAACCTTCCTGTAGGATTTTCTCAAACTATCCACTAAAACCACTAAGCCAAAAACTGCATTTACAAAAACTTTTTTGTAAACCTAGGATTAACTCTAATCCAATTATAGCACACAACCTCAATTGTTGCGACAAATTCAAGTTAACTCTAACTTGAAAATTTTAAGTACCTAATACAATTGCTTCTAGATAAAGCTGAAAGGTACAATATGAAACCACCTACTACAATTGAACTAGAATAAAAGATAGACGCTTGGAACTGGTTCTTCTATCTGGTTCAAGTAGCTACAGGTTTGCATGCTTGAATCACAGATAAATTGCTTGCAAAATTACCTTGTTATTTTGCTCTCAATTCTCGTTTAACTTCTGCTTATGTGCGTTACCTGTAAAAGAGAAAAACACTAATATTTATGGAGTTAATAAATAGATATTGACTAGAATTCAGATGCTATTCTTCCTTGGTGGAAAAGTTCTAGTTGGTCTCATCCTCTAACTTTATCAGTCTCTTAACCATGGTGGATCAGGATATATCATTTTTGGTAAGATAGGTTTATCTCCTTCATGTGCATCTCACATGTTTGAGTTGATCATAACTGTACTTCACAAGATGGATCTGGTCCATGTCAGAGTTTCTTTGTCAGTATTCAAAACTTCATCTTTACTTGGGCCAACAAAAGGGAGGTGCTACTTCCTTCAATAGAGGTAATGCTTATTCTTCTCCGTCCTAGTATTCTTGAATAAGATAAGACTTTTCACTATTCCCTATCATAAGCAATTTCAATAGAAAACTGAGTTCATCTCAAATTAAAAGCACTTTCAACTAAGTCAAACAATTCAGTCACTAGGAAAATCAAATCACTAAATATTGGATTATACACAAATTCTTGAACATTGCAACCAATCAATCGAGACTCAGAAAGTCTTCTTTATGTTTAGCAGTATATATATATATATATATATATATATATATATATATATATATATATATATATATATATATATATATATATATATAT
>MU681021.1:27163-43904 GCA_026770625.1 Nicotiana glauca | reverse complement strand
GGGGGGGGGGGGGGGGATTGTATCCTGTAAATGTAGATAATGTGGTTCTTCATTTGGTGTTTCAGGCATACCGATTATTCAACATTATAAGGGAGAATCTTTTTCTATGTGATTGATATAGGAGAATACATAAGTGTGCATTACTACATGCTCCATATTGTTCCGTAGTCCATGTTGAGTTTTTATTAAATATTATTTATTTTTTACTTTATCTTTTTGGATATGTTAAGTGCTCAATCTTGATCAAATTTGCAAACCAGGTAAAGATAGTACAGCACCATTGCTCAAGAGCTTTAGTTTTGGAAAGGCAGCATTTGGTTTCAATCAGAAAGGAAGTAGAATAGCATCATACATCGCAACTCCAGAGAAAGATAGCACAAGACCAGGTGAAACAATTCAGTCCATTTGTGGCATGCACACTTATAAAGATAAAAGCCAGGAGAAGTTGCGGTTTGAGGACTATCAGTTCGGTGATAAAGGTATGCTAAACTTGTTTTCTATATCTTTAGATAGCAAAGAAATCTACCTTGCAATTCATTATATTTATCTATATTTTATGGGTGAAATTTGCTGGTCAAACATATCATTCTTCATTTGGTGTTTCAGGCACATCTGGATTTGGTGTCGTTGACAACTCACGGACTTTTCAGTCACCAGTATTTAACCAATCAACTTTTGATCATCCAAATCCATTTGCCGTGAAAAGAGAACCTTCTTCTGGCCGTTGTCCAAATCCATTTGCCGCGAAAAGAGAACCTTCTTATCGTCATCCTCCAAATCCATTTGTCGTGAAAAGAGAACCTTTTGATTTTCATCCTCCAAATTCATTTGGCGTGAAAAGAGCACCTTGTTATTGTCATTGTCCAAATCCATTTGTCGTGGAAAGTGAACCTTTTGATTTTCATCCTCCCAATCCATTTGCTGTGAAAAGAGAATCTTCTTATTGTCATTGTTCAAATCCATTTGCCATGGAAAGAGAAACTTTTAATTTTCATCCTCCAAATCCATTTGCCGTGAAAAGAGAACCTTCTTATTGTCACTGTCCAAATCAATTTGCCATGAAAAGAGAACCTTCTAATTGTCACTGTCCAAATCCATTTGCCATGAAAAAAGAACCTTCTTATTGTCACTGTCCAAATCCATTTGCCATGAAAAGAGCAGAGTTTGATTCTCTATCAAAAGAGAAGTCTACCACCACTCCACCTGGCACTGGAACTAGAGTGGCATCTTATGCTGCAACTAGAGAAGTGGAAGGACAATATTTATACTTTTTGTCAATCTCTGCTATGCCAATGTATTCTAATAAAAGCCACGAGGAGTTGAGGTTAGAGGACTATGAATCTGCAAACAAAGGTAACACTTAACTTTGGTTTTCATTAATGTCTCTTTCCTTCTTGAGTTTTCATTTGTTTTCCCATGGATCTTCAATGAAAAAAAATGTTGTCTATTTGACTAAGTGAAATATCTGCTGCTGGTATTGCAGGAGTTGCATCAATTTCACAAAGTAAACCATTGGAGTCTTCATCAGGATCTACTGCCTCAAATGTATCTTTTTCTCCATGGATCCATTTAAGTCCATTTGCTGCACCTTTGAAACCAGATTCTAGTTCTCCGATTACCTCTACCCTTTCTCCCGCTCCTATTTTAACTACAGGAGCAGCTCCACAATCCACATTATGCTCGAATTGCCTAAACAAGTTTCAATCATCCTGCCAGCTGCAGCCTACTTCTCCAAGACTTTGTGATGTATCTAATGGGTTGGAAAACTTGACTACATCCTCTCAACTTTCCACAGGCTATCCACTTGGTCCAAGTCAAAATACTGTAAGTGATTCTAAACCTATATGCAATTAGATCTCATTTGTATACCTGTGCCATTTGAGTTCTGTCGTAAATAATGTATATCCCCACCTTGTGGTCTATAATATCTGTGGAGAAAGGAAAACTAACAAAAAAGTTTTGGAGCACTTCTATTATGGAATGTGGAACAGTTCTTTCTGGTGTTGTACATTTAAGTTGTTGCTACTCTCGCAGCCTCTGTTCGTTGGTCCTCTGCACCCAGAAATGACTCCAAATGTCGGAGAAACACTTCCTACAGCCATCTCTTTTCATCCAGCAACAGGTACTAAGTACAATATGTATCGCTCTTTTTCAAGTTGATAGTATGTTGGATATTTCAAGGATAAAGCAGTAGAGCTACCATCAAATCAAAGAGAGAGAAGAAAGAGATAGAGCTGACTAGCAAGAAAGTAGTTAATCTCTTCTGTAGTCATCAGTGCATTCTTAAAAGGGAAAAGAGAGAATACATTTTCTGTTTTAACACCTTTATAGTTTGCATTTTGTTTAATTGCATATTATTTGATTAGCTCTTTCAAACTTCTTAATTCCTTATTCTGTTAACATAAAGAAAATGTAGGGATGCATGATGGAGTCAAAGCTAATGACAGTTGTGGCAAGCCCAACTTAGCGCCTGAAGAGATGCATTATGACAATTTTAGAAAGCTGAAACCTTGTTTCATAGTTTCAGTTGAAAGTGCTGCTGAAGAAGCAACAGATAGCAAGCATGATGATAAGGATGTTGATGCCATAATGCCCAAGCTCCAACGTTCTGATTACTACACCGTTCCTCCTATCCAGGAATTAATATCAAAGGAGAATGAAGAACCTGGTTTCTGTAGCAACGTGACGGACTTTGTGGTAGGAAGACATGGCTATGGAAGCATCAAGTTTTTGGGAGAAACAGATGTCCGGAAGCTTGATCTTGATTCTGCCGTCCATTTTAACAGTCGTGAGGTGATCATCTATATGGACGAGAGCAAGAAGCCTCCAGTTGGACAAGGCCTCAACAAGCCAGCTGAGATAACTCTCCTTAATGTCAGATGCATCAACAAATCGACCGGGAAGGAGTACACAGATGGACCAATGGTTAACAAGTACAGAGATATGCTTATTAAGAAAGCAGGAGTGCATGGTGCAGAATTTGTTTCTTATGATCCAGTAAAAGGGGAGTGGGCATTTAAAGTGTCACACTTTTAGAATGATATTGAGATCTCTCTAGCTACTTGCACTAGACATTGGGATTTCATAAAAACTGAAACTCTCTTAGCTTGATTGATGCTGTGACATAATCAAACTTAATATAGTTATAGTTGAATTCAATTTGACTCTGATATATGTGGTGAAGCATTCATTGCTGCAAGTGTATTCAATCAACAGATTTAGTTTTGGTTTTGGCTATCTTCTAACATGAAAGTTCCAGTAATGAGTTTTTCATACATTTTACTCGCTTTGTGTGTATCAGTCTGTTCAATCACTACTGCTAATGCAGTTATATAATATGAAAAAGTCCAGTTAAAAGGAAATTTCCTATCTAGTCCTGTTCGAACTAGTAATATTTTGGGAGAAAGAAAAACATTAATGGTGACAGTGATTAAGCACCCACCCTTGGCTACACTGGGGAGATTTCTTCCTCTGCATGTTTCATCCAACTGAAACACTCATTGTGCAATTATTTCGTCAGTCTGATTAAGATGCTTAATATTACTGCTTGGAGCGTTTTCAAAGGCGTTTTCGGGGTGAGCCCCGGGGCAAGCCTCTAGGAGGGGCAGGGCGTAGTAAAAACACACGGGGGCAATCCGAGGAGTCGAAAGTATTGTGAGGCGTAAGCCCCATTGTTCTGGACGTACGCTTAGGGCGTTGGCGAGTTTTGCTCGGGACGTAAGCCCAGAAAATCCCCAGAAAATCTTTCCAAATTAGAATGAAAATTGCTAAACAAGTCCCTAGTTTAATACCAAAAAAATACAAAAATCAACTTGTTATTGCATTCTAAAAAGTTTGTATGGGGTTAAATTTGACCCTCAACGTCTCTACGCCGAAGGGTACGCCTAGTGAGCATATGTCAACTAAAGCAAGGGGTACGACTTGGGCGTGGGGACAAAGGCGACGCCAGTTAAAACTCAACGTCCTCGCTAGGGGGACGTTGACTACTTTTTGTACTTTTATGATTATTTCGAGGAAGGCCTCCTGCTGTATAAAGGAGACCTTCCCATTATAAAGGGGCATCATGATTATTCTCGGATAATACAACTCTCTTATTTTCTCTTACTCTCTCTCTATCTCTACATCTAACGAACACTCATTCTCGAGTTCATCTTATCAGATCTACTACAATAATTTCATCTCTTTTGTCTCTAGGTTTTATTATATTTGATTACGATTTACCCTCATTTATTTTTGATTGTTTTTAAGCTTACAAAGTAGATTGATAACTTTTGAGCCAAACAATTTGGCGCCGTCTGTGGGGATTTCGAGAATCAAAATCATAGTATCCACCTAGAGAACAACCAACTACCATTCTCCACACCGCACAAAACGATGGCCGAAAATAACACCAGATCGAAAACAATAGTGGGTGTTGCAACCAATCTCCTTGGTCCTCTCAACGAGGCCAATGACGAGGGTATCTTGAATGCAACCCCTAGCACCACACCAGGTACAGAGATCTCACCTTCTCTATCTGAAGATCTGACGATCTTACATGAAAAAGGAGCTTCCACATCTGCGGTTAAGGAAACACCCTTGGTGGTCAAGAAGCTACTGGAAGAATGGCTAACAAGTACTCTAAGTGGCTTGGTTGAGAAGTCACCGCAAAGTAACGTCAGGTGTATGCCAACGGTAAGAATCACTGCTACCATGGGTGAACCTGAAGTTGTACGAGCCAATAACAGACCCATCGAAGCACAGGCCAACGACGGCACGCTAATAGCCATCCTAAAGAAGATGGAAGAAATGGAGAATGAAAACAAGGCGCTTCGCGACCAAATGAAAGAGCATCAGGAGAGGGTAGACAAGATCCCTGGTGCTCCCAAGTTGCTACCAAAACGTGACATAGGAAGATTCGTCGAACAACCATATATCGAAGAAGCTGCCCCTCACTCTATCCCAAAAACCTTCAAGATGCCGCCCTACTTGAGTGTATACGATGGAACCACAGATCCGGAGGATCATTTGATCCACTATGTCACTACTGTGAAGGGTAATGACCTATCAAAAGAGCAGATACCATCGGTGCTGCTGAAGAAGTTTGGGGAGACGTTGACGGGAGGGGCCCTAACGTGGTACTCTCAGCTACCAGCTAAGGCAATATCAACGTTCAAGGAAATGGCAGATAAGTTCGTCACTGCCCATGCAGGAGCAAAGAAAGCGGAAGAAAGGGTCAACGACATCTTCGCCGTCAGGCAAACCGTAGGGGAAGGACTTAGGGACTTCCTAGCCAGGTTCAACAGGGTAAGGATGAGTTTGCCAAACGTATCGGAAGTTATGGTAGTCGTCGCTTTCCAGAACGGGCTAAACAGGGGCGGTTCGAGGGCAACCAAGAAACTACTAAGTCGTCTCATGAAATATCCCCCTACCACATGGGAGGAAATCCACAACGCCTATTGCGCTGAGGTACGAGCGGACGAGGATGATCTTAATGGGCCGACCCAACGGTTAACAACGATACACTCAGAGACGAGGAGGGATCGACGCAATGACGGATGGCGAGAACAACTCCCACGCTCCAACAAAGACCGGCACCAGCCATACACCAGCTCCTCCCATCCACCACCAAGGCATACGGATGCTCTACAGTGATATGTCGCCCCACTCCGAAACGAAAGAGGTACACCTCCTTTATTATCTGCCCATAACTTTTGTTTGTCTCCTTCAGAAATAGTGTACGCACTGGAGAAGCTGGGAACCAAGGTGCAGTGGACGCAAAAGATGAAATCAAACCCCGCTACAAGGAAATCAAACGTCCTATGCGAGTTCTATCAGGAACGGGGGCACAAAATCGAGGACTGCATTGGCCTACGACAAGAGGTGGTCAGGATGTTGAACTAGGGATACCTGAGGGAATTGCTCAGTGACAAAGGAAAAATAAACTTTGCACGCGGACGGGAACAACCCCACGGGCCGCAAAAGCTGCCCTCACCAGCACGCACGATAAACATGATTGTCGGAGGCGGCGATGACTCATCAATCAACTACGTCAAGTTCGCCACCACGCACAAACTAAAACGGACCATTGCCCATGAACGGTATGATGACTTCGAAGATAGTATCACCTTCGATAAGTCCGATGCCGATGTGGAAAGGACATCCGGAGAAATATCACTGCCCGTTTTAGCAGGAGGGGTCATGCTGGAAACAACTTTCCACGTAATGAACCAGGAAACGGCCTACAGTATCATCATAGGACGCCCATGGATACATGCCATGCAAGCGGCCCCTTCAAGTTTTTACCAAGTGATCAAATTTCCCACCCCGTGGGGGGTATTCAGCATTCGAGGCGAGCCACGCACCGCAAAGGAATGCTATAAAATAGCTCAAGATTGCACCCACACCAAACAGCTAAATGGGGCGAGTGTAGAAGCATAGCAATCAGCCGTGTCGGGGACTAAAGTCAACCCGATAACAGACTTCATCAGGGACCCCAACGTCGTGGAAGCCTATAAAGCAACGGTCGAAGACCTCGATCCGGTCCAATTGGACGGCATCGACCTCACAAAGAAAGCCTACATCGGGCACGACCTCACCAACCCGAGTAAGTATCGTGAATTCCTAACTAACCATGTAGATTTATTTGCTTTTTCCCATTCAGATATGCCGGGAATCCCGCGAGACATCGCCACCCACAAGTTGAACGTCGATCCACTACATCCGCCCGTGCACCAGATGAGAAGGAAATTCAATGCCGCTATCAATGAAGCGGTCAGCGAGGAGGTAGACAAACTACCGGCCAACGGTTCCATCAAAGAATCGAAGTACCCCCAGTGGGTCGCCAATGTCGTCATGGTCAAAAAGAAAAATGGGAAGTGGAGAATGTGTGTGGATTTCACTGATCTGAACAAGGCATGCCCGAAGGATTCATTCCCACTACCCCACATCGACCAATTGATCGACGCTACCGCGGGACATGAACTGTTGAGCTTCTTAGATGCCTACTCCGGCTACAATCAAATCATGATGGCCGAGGAGGACCAGGAGAAAACAACTTTCATCACCCACCAAGGGACATACTGCTACAAGGTAATGCCCTTCGGGCTCAAAAATACGGGTGATACGTACCAGAGACTGGTCACCAGAATGTTCAAAGAACAGATCGGCAAGACCATGGAGGTCTATATCGATGATATGTTGGTGAAGTCGACAAACAAAGAAGACCACATCGACCATCTGAAAGAAGCCTTCAAAATACTGAGAAGGTATGGGATGAAGCTGAACCCTGAGAAATGCGCCTTCGGCGTAGCCTCGGGAAAGTTCTTAGGATTTCTCGTGTCTCAACGAGGCATCGAGGTTAACCCAGATCAGGTCAACGTGATAGATGCAATACCTAAGATTCTGAACAGCAAAAAATAGGTACAAAAGTTGACGGGGCGAATAGCCGCCCTATCTAGATTCATCTCACGGTCCTCCGACAGGTGCCATAAATTTTTCAATGTGTTGAGAAAGGACAACGGATTACAGTGGAACGAGGAATGCGTCGAAGCCTTGAGAAAATTGAAAGCATACCTATCTTCGCCACCACTACTGGCCAAAGCGAGTCCAGCGAGCCCCTACTAGTATATCTGGCCATCTCCGAGGTCGCCGTTAGCGCAGTCTTGGTCCGCGAAAACGAAGGTACGCAATCTCCAATTTACTATATTAGCAAAACCTTAGTGGATGCCAAAACACGGTATCCACACCTTGAAAAATTAGCCCTGGCATTGGTCGTAGCTTCACGAAAGCTCTAACCCTATTTTCAATGCCACCCTATAAAAGTAGTAACGACCTCCCCCTTGAGGAGTGTCCTACATAAGCCTGAGTTATCAGGCAGACTTGCCAGATGGGCTATAGAGCTCAGCGAGCACGAAATCTCGTATCACCCGAGAACCGCCATTAAGTCGCAAGTACTTGCCGACTTTATAGCCGATTTCAGCACAGAAATACTGCCAGAGGCGAAATTGGAGGCACTTCATACCCCCTCCAATACCAACTTATGGACTCTATACACTGACGGCGCCAGTAATGCCTCGGGATTAGGACTGGGACTCGTTCTTGAGGTCCCCACGGGCGAAATAATTTGCCAGTCCGCGCGGTGCCCCAAAATTACTAACAACGAGGCCAAGTACGAGGCTGTTATTGCAGGTATGAAACTAGCCATCAAATATGGGGCTCGACGACTCATTCTCCACTGCAACTCCCAACTCGTAGTGAACCAAGTCACTGTGACTTACCAAATCAAGGAGCAGAGATTGCAAAAATATCAGTCAGAGATCCACAGATTAATGACTGAGTTCGACGAGTGCCGTCTCGAATAAATTCCAAGGGCACGGAACGTTGAAGCAGATGATTTGGCAAAATTGGCCGCAGCCACTAAAAACTTCAACAAAGAAAGCGTGGTCACCCTCCTCCATTCAGCCATTGATCAAACTGAGGTACTCTCTTTAAATTTGACTTGGGACTGGCGCAACCAATTTGTATCCTATATGCAGGATGGTACACTCCCACTCGACAAAAAAGAAGCAAAGAAGCTCTGCGTACAGGCCGCCAGGTATTGCTTGATAAACCACGAGCTCTACAAAAGGACGTTTGGCGGACCTCTAGCCAAGTGCCCAGGGCTGCACCAAACAAGACCAATACTCAAAGAAGTACACGAGGGCCATTGCGGCACCCATACAGGCAACCGCGCCCTCGTACGTTGCATAATACGAGCCGATTATTATTGGCCCACCATGAAGAAAGAGGCAGCAGAATACGTTTGCCGATGCAAACAATGTCAAAAGTTACACCAACCAGGAAAGCCCCTCCACTCAGTCACTTCCCCATGGCCTTTCATCAAATGGGGAATGGATGTAGTCGGTCCCCTACCAGCAGAACGAGGAAGGGTACAATTTCTATTAGTTTTAACTGGCTACTTCTCTAAGTGGGTGGAAGCAGGTGTGTACGCCCAAATACGCGAACAGGAAGTCATTGCCTTCATATGGAAGAATATCATCTGGCGTTTCGACATCCCTAAAGAAATCAGTTGCGACAACGGACAACAGTTCATTGGCCAGAAGACGATGGAATTCTTCGACAAATGGCACATGAAGCGAATACTCTCCACGCCATATCACCCCGCCGCCAACGGCCAAGTAGAGTCTTCCAACAAAACAATACTGAACATACTGAAAAAGAAACTCGAGGAAGCCAAAGGGCTATTGCCCGAGCTACTACCGGAAGTATTGTGGGCACACCGAATCACACCAAAATGCTGCACAGGAGAAACACCATACTCACTGGTCTACGGAACTGACGTAGTCATACCAGTCGAAGTCGGCGAACCAAGCTTAAGGTATTCACATACCAGCGGAACAGAGAATGACATAAATAGGCTTCAAGACCTCGACAAGGCCGAGGAAAGAAAAGAAAAGGCCCACGTAAGAATGGTGGCTCAGAAACAACAAGTCGAAAGATACTACAACAAAAGAGTCAAAGTAAGACCACTCAAAGTGGGAGACTATGTCTTCAAAGTCAAAATATTGGCATCAAAAGACCCAAGCGAAGGAAAACTGGGCACCAACTGGGATGGACCCTACAAAATCATAGCAGCAGCAGGTAAAAGAGCATTCCAATTAGAAATAATGGAAGGAAGAACTCTCCAAAATAATTGGAACGTCGCCCACCTCAAGTATTTCCATTTCTAAAAGGCGTCTCCCAAGTCGCACTCTTTTTCCTTTACCCGAGTTTTGTCCCAATTGGGTTTTCTCAGGGAGGTTTTCAATGAGGCGGCAAAGGGGACACCTGGAGATATTTGTGGAACAAGTTTTTCATACCAGCCACTCCATGCGCTCTCCTAGCTGACATGACAAAGGGACTGGACTAGCATGATCTCCAATGTATGAACGGCTAAGGCCATCTCTAATGTATGAATGGCTAAGGCCATCTCCAATGTATGAACGGCTAAGGTCATCTCCAATGTATGAACGTCTAAGGCCATCTCCAATGTATGAACGGCTAAGGCCATCTCCAACGTATTAACGGCTAAGGCCATCTCCAACGTATGAACGGCTAAGGCCATCTCCAACGTATGAACGGCTAAGGCCATCTCCAATGTATGAACGGCTAAGACCATCTCCAACGTATGAACGACTAAGGCCATATCCGACGTGTAAATGGCTAAGGCCATCATCGTCAATAAGTCGACCCAGCTCGACTACGAGAAAAGAGTAACTCGACGACAGTCGAAGTTACGTACATGGCTAAGGCCATCTCCGACGTGTAAATGGCTAAGGCCATCATCGTCAATAAGTCGACCCAGCTCGACTACGAGAAAAGAGTAAGTCAACGACAGTCGAAGTTACGTACATGGCTAAGGCCATCGTCGTCAATAAGTCGACCCATCTCGACTACGACAAAAGAGTAACTCGACGACAGTCAAAGTTACGTACATGGCTAAGGTCATCGTTGTCAGTAAGTCGACCCAGCTTGACTACGACAAAAGAGTAACTCGATGACAGTCGAAGTTACGTACATGGCTAAGGCCATTTCCGACGTGTAAATGGCTAAGGCCATCGTCGTCAATAAGTCGACCCAGCTCGACTACGACAAAAGAGTAACTCGATGACAGTCGAAGTTACGTACATGGCTAAGGCCATCGTCATCAATAAGTCGACCCAGCTTGACTACGACAAAAGAGTAACTCGACGATAGTCGAAGTTACGTACATGGCTAAGGCCATCTCTGACGTGTAAATGGCTAAGGCCATCATCGTCAATAAGTCGACCCAGCTCGACTACGACAAAAGAGTAACTCGACGACAGTCGAAGTTACGTACATGGATAAGGCCATCGTCGTCAATAAGTCGACCCAGCTTGACTACGACAAAAGAGTAACTCGATGACAGTCGAAGTTACGTACATAGCTAAGGCCATCTCCGGCGTGTAAATGGCTAAGGCCATCATCGTTGATAAGTTGACCCAACTCGACTCCGACAAAAGAGTAACTCAACGACAGTCGAAGTTACGTACATGGCTAAGGCCATATCCGACGTGTAAATGGCTAAGGCCATCGTCGTCAATAAGTCGACCTAGCTCGACTACGACAAAAGAATAACTCAATGACAGTCGAAGTTACGTACATGGATAAGGCCATCTCCAACGTGTAAATGGCTAAGGCCATCGTCGTCAATAAGTCGACCCAGCTTGACTACGACAAATGAGTAATTCGATGACAGTCAAAGTTACGTACCTGGCTAAGACCATCGACAATATTATGGCTAAGGTCGTCGTCGCCAACAACCGCCAACTCTGTTTGACTACGGCAAAAGGCACGTAAATAACAGGTAAAGCGATGCCATTACTCACTAAAGCCGCCACTATTTAGCATCGAAGCCACCTCCTATCGGCGGATAACACAAACAACGTTCGAGAAGCACGCTAAGAATCCTACAAGTAAGCGAGCATCCGCCCTGCGGAGACGAGATGCCAAAAATAAAAGATACAAAAGGAAAGGAATAACAACAAAAGTACAACTTTCATTATCATCCAAAAATTCATGTACAAAAGGACCCATTTACACTTCAAAATACAACAAAACAAAAATGTATACAAGTCCTAAGGGGCTCCGCCATTCTGTTCTCCGTCCCCCGCCTGGTCGCCATCTCGTCCGTTGCCGTCACCAGGTTGATAAGCTGTAGAGATCCAGGACCCGGATCCTAGACGGTTAACATCTTTGAAATTATAGCCCGCCCAGTTTGGGGAGTCAGAACTATACCCACAGGCTTCGTGAGCGACGCGAGCTACACGCTGTTTCTACTGAACCTCCGCCTCAGTTGCCCGATCCGCAGCTAAGAACTCCTCAAGCATGACCAGTCTGGCCTCGGCATACACCCACATCTCATGCGCCTCACAATGCACACCATAATCGGACCTTAGCGCAATAGTCCGCTTAAGAACTTCAACCTTAGACGCCCTGGTATCGAGCTCGGATGTCAAGGCAGCGACCTTGGCTCGCAAATCAGCAGCTTTCGCTGCTACCCCACGGCTTACCTCCAATTCCTCTTCCTTTGACTAGAGAAGAGACTCCAGCTCAGTGTTCCAAGACAAAGCGGCCATCAACTGCTCATCAACATGCTCCAGCTCGACCACCCTCCATTTCAATTGGGCCTCCGACTACTCAAGGCCCTCATGGAAAACCCGAAATTCCTGGTCCTGCTTGAGTAGGTCTGCCAGTGCCTGATGCTTGGCACGACACCGCTGATACTTCTTTGCCACCTTATTAAAGGTGGCTGCCTTCCTTTGCGCTCGCCGTCTCCTCTCTACCTCCAAAATGAGAGTCTAAAAAGAGAAGAAAAAGAGGAAAGGCAAGTCAGTGTGCATCAAAGTTAGCCTTACGACACACAAAGAAAACTAAAAACTACCTGCAAGGCCGCGCCAGCTACCCTCCGGGATAGATCCCCATCACTAACACCTTTCAGCATTTCACGCTCAGCGGCCGCACATAACAGGGTCATATACGTTGCGGCCTGCTCGCTGTGTTGCAACAGGTTATACCCTCCTGGGATCAGAATTCGGCGGTTGGATCTACTTGCCATCATCCCCAAACAGGCCGGACCCCTCGTTAACATATCTGTATCCACATGGGCGACCTCAGGGTCCACCCTCTCGGCACCGTCACCCACTTCTCCAACAGCAGCCGATGAATAACTCTCCAAAATGCGGGCTGGGCTGGCGTCGGGAACTGCCCTCCTTTGGGGAGCTGACCTCCCAGAATGGATGGCATCGGCCATAAAAACTGGCCTCGACCCCTGACAGGGTTCACTCGCCCTCTCGTCCTCTGTGGCTATCCCCTTGCGCGTTATTAACCACCATTTTTTTCTCTCTGGCAGCTCCTCACCTTCGGAAGTCTCCTCCACAGGCCGTGGGCATGGCATTGAAGGAGTCGCTTCACTTGCGGACGCCGCCACAGGAGCAACCTCCTGTTGAGGAACCTCGGGGGTACCATCACTGGACAAGCCGCAGGGTATGTCTCCACCCTTAGAGTTAGTCCCCGCCCTAGGCGAGGTAACAACGTTTTTCTTCCTCTTAGGGGATCTCCGACCTGCCAACACCAGTAAGTCAGGTAACAAAACCTAAGGGAACCCCCAAACCTAAGCCAAAGAATTGCCTGACGGGGCGTATCGTTCACGAAATGCAGCCCAGGTACGACATTCCTCCGCATAAGGTATAATTCTTTCCACCCACGATTTAATATTGTCAATGAACTGGGGTAGAGAAGCCTTCACTACAAAAAAGAGTAAAGAAAGAAATCACAGTGGCCGTATGGTTAAGGTCGCAAGCTGTCATGAATTCTACAAATAAAGGTACTTACGTTCTGGTTTCCATATTTTCGGGAACCCTTCAGGGTTAGACACCAGGTGCTCCGTCCTGATGTAGAAGTACTTACGCCAAAAACGGCAGTTGGTCTTGTCGTCAGCTCTAACGACCAAGCCCTTCATGCCACAGCTTTTCAACTGCAGCATGGTACCCCTCAGGTAACCAGGGCTGAATAACTGTAAAAGGTGGTGAACTGAGACGCTGCACTCAGCCTTAGCCGCATCTGTGGTCAGAATCCTGCACACCTTCAAGGTGTAAGGAGTAAACTGAGCTGGACATACATTGAAAAAGTGGCAAAGCTCCTCCGTTAGTGGGTAGATCGGGAGACCATAACTAATCAAAAATGGGTACTCGTAAAATGTGCAGTACCCAGGCTGGTGCACATTGGCATAGTCCATCCCAGCCGGAGCCATTTCCATATAGTCCGGAATATGGTACGTCTCTCAAAGATCGTCTAGGTGGGATTATAATAAATCACTATGCTCTCAGGGAAGGGCTGGGTATTTAGTTGGGAAATCCCTTCGAATATGCATCTCCTTTGGGAGGATGTTGTCTACACTAAGGGGAACAAGAGCCTTCCCTACGTTTTCCTCTTCGCCACCGGAGGAGGGCGGAACCCTAGATGGTGCATTATCTTTGGTCTTTTTACTACTCTGACGGCATTTTGTCATGTTATCCTATGTAAGAAATGAATCACTAACGACAGGAAATGTGGTTTCAAAGAAGTGGGAGAGTCTCGCACGAAATAGCGGTTGCTAGAAAGAAAGACAAAGAAAGAAGCCAGAAAATGTTTTCCAAAGGTTTGAAAGATGAAATGGATTGAACCTTCCCTCTATTTATAGGTTTAGGATGTGCAGAAATCGAAGAGGCATGATTCAAAACGGGCGCGGGAAACTAGAACATCACATCATCCTCTGAACCGCCTCGGGAGTAATTATAATTATGACGCATGCGAGCGATGACGTCATTTCCAAAAGGGGAGCCACGTATCAGCAGCTCGGCGATGTCATACATTTCATCTCATTCACGTCATCACCCCCATAGTAAGGTCAAATTCTCCAAAGAAGAGGTTTGCATTTCCGCCAATTGAAGACGTCTACCGAATACGCCTCCAACGAGCGGAGGGACTAACTGTATGGGGTTAAATTTGGCCCTCAATGTCTCTATGCCGAAGGGTACGCCTAGTGAGCATACGTCAACTAAAGCAAGGGCACGACTTGGGCGTGGGGACAAAGGCGACGCCAGTTAAAACTCAACGTCCTCGCTAGGGGGACGTTGACTACTTTTTGTACTTTTATGATTATTTCGAGGAAGGCCTCCTGCTATATAAAGGAGACCTTCCCATTGTAAAGGGGCATCATGATTATTCTCGGATAATACAACTCTCTTATTTTCTCTTACTCTCTCTCTATCTCTACATCTAACGAACATTCATTCTTNTCCGCATTTTGATTATGCGACCGCATTTCGACCGCATAACTGACTTCAATTTTAACCAACATTCTGCCTCACTTTGTGGTAGATATGTGGTCCGCATTTCGATTATGCGACCGCATTCTGGACCGCATTTCTTGCATTTTTCTGGAAACTAATTCTTGGCTTTTTAATGCATTATTCAATCCAAAAAGGTCCGCGTTGTTAACACATGCTCCTAACTTGGCACCACGGGATCCGGGTTATCGAGTAGGGATTTCACGGGGCCTTACATCCTCCCCCACTTAAGATCATTCGTCCTCGAATGAGGATCAAGGTTCACTTATTAACAGACTTAGTGCAATCTTCCCCTCCTCACAACCCGAAACAGGTTGACAGTCCCCAAATTTAGCTCACTCCCTAGATTTTCGAAAATTTTGCCAGAGTTTCCTTTGTAATTTAGACATTTCCACTTGTCAGAGAGCCTCCAAAACATATTTCCAAGCACCATTACACAATTCCTATCATTTCTACAAATGGTATACAATTCATTACCCCCAACAATTGCACGTGCTCAATCACATTACTACATTCTCCACATAAATTAGTCACTTCAATGAGTCCCGTACAAGTTAACCGTTTCATCATACTACATTCGTTTCAATTAATCATTACCAATCTACACTAGTATTAGTTTTTTACTTATGACATAAGTCCCTATAAACTTTCATCTACTAAAAAGAGTTTTGCATGATTTAGATAATCACAACACATAACATCCTAACACCACTAGNGATTACGATTTACCCTCATTTATTTTTGATTGTTTTTAAGCTTACAAAGTAGATTGATAACTTTTGAGCCAAATAAAGTTAAAAAACTTAAAACTTAAAATATATTTTATTCTTAACCGTAATTTTATTCTTTCTCTTTGTTTCTTCGGGGTAAAGGAAAAAATAATCAATTTGCAAACTAGAAAGCAAAAGCGCATCATCCTTCATGATTTGTTATGGTTCAACGCTTCCTATTATATCTTCCTTTTTTCGTATTATTTCTTTTCAAGTTATTTTTCTCCTTAATATCAAGTTAGTTTATAAATTTCTACTCAATTTTTTTCTAAAGTCTGATTAGTTTTTTAGTTAATTGCTCATTTAAATTTCTATTTTATGATGAAGTAATTATATACACATTCCACTTATTTTATATTTTTTGGAACTTCTATAAATTTTATGTATTTTAGCCTTATCTTAATATTTATTTTTATTATATTAATTTATAGAATTTCAAAAATTAAAAATTGATGGGGCTTAGGCGCAGCACCTCGAGGCTTACGCCTAGTATAAGGTAAAACGTCTCGTTATGTGCCATCACCTTTTAAAACACTGGTCGAGGACATCCTCCCAGGCCATTTTATTCAACACTTCAAGAATCTCACAATACTTCAGGGAGTCATGGTCCTTATGTACCTCATTCTAGGCAGGCACCATCATCTCCTATCAATGTGCCTCCGATTCAGAGCTATCATTGAGGTTATCCGACCCATTTGGGTCAGCTTGAGCTTCATCTATCACGCTCCAAATTTGAGGAGCGCGACTGGCGCTCAACCGAGTAAACCCGACTGAGCAAGACTGGTAGGTTTCATACATACTACCCAACCCAACTCATAATTAAATAAGGGATAGACTCCATTAATCAAATTCTATCAACATATAATTAACGATTTCTATTTCATTTTCATTAGCAACTTCATTTCGCCACTTTAAGGGTATTACAAGTTATATATATACCATTTCCAAACATCAATATTTCTATTTTAATTTCCAATACCCGACACTACCCACAACCTGTCTACGGAGCCTCTAAGTATAACTGAAGAATGATACAGAAATGTCGGTAACAAGGCTCCAGCTATACCTTACACAAATACAAAAAATAAGACTCCGGGAAGA
>MU681021.1:0-11346 GCA_026770625.1 Nicotiana glauca | reverse complement strand
ATCTAAGTGTAGAAATAAGAGCTGAGATTATGAATCTTACCTCTTGGGAATGAAAATTTAGGTGTCTTCACTTGATTTTCTTCAATGATTTAGTCCAATCTTATGGAGTAATTTGATGGGAGACTTTCCCTCTCTAAGAACCCTCTTTCTCTCTCTAGAAATGCTCAGAAGAATGCTTAAAATGAGCTATGATATTTAATATATCGATAGGAAGGTCGGGTTAAAAATTAGAAAATTGGAGCCCTGAGACATGTGGTCCGCATAATGGACCGCAAAATGCTCCCCAAAAACTAAACGTTCTGACTCAGTCTGCGGTAAGAATGCGGTCCGCATTCATGTTCTGCGGTCGCAAAGTGCACCGCAGAGCTGACCCTCGCAAAATTCAAAGGAAAATATGCGACGACTATGCGGTCCGTATTTTGATTATGCGACCGCCTTTCGACCGCATAACTGACTTCTATTTTAACCAACATTCTGCCTCACTTTGCGGTAGATATGCGGTCCACATTTCGATTATGCGATCGCATTCTGGACCGCATTTCTTGCATTTTTCTGGAAAGTTATTCTTCACTTTTTAATGCATTATTCAATCCAAAAAGGTCTGTACATATGCTCCTAACTTGGCACCACGGGATCCGGGTTATCGAGTAGGGATTTCACGGGGCCTTACATCAGCAGCCACATCAGCAGGATAAATATTTTGAGTGTGGAGGTACTGGTCACTCCAGGAGGTTTTGTCCAAGATTGTTGGGCAGCATGCCACAACAGAGTTCTCGTTCCATGGTCCCTATACCGGTTGCTCCACCGCCTGCTTAGCTAGCTAGAGGCAGGGTCCAGGCAGCTAGAGGTAGAGGTCAGGCCATTAAAGGTGGAGGCCAGCTAGTTAAAGGCTATCACAAAGACATAGGTCAGAATGGTGGGGCCCAGCCCCAATTTTCTACTTTCCTAGCTTGACCTGAGGCTAAGTCATTTAATGCCGTTATCACATGTATTGTTCCAGTTTTCCATAGATATGCTTTAGTCTATTTGATCTGGGCTCTATTTATTCCTACGCGCCATCCTATTTTGCTTCATATCTGGTTGTGTGCCTCGTGATTCTTCGAGTGCTCCTATGTATGTGTCCGCACCTGTGGGAGATTCTACTGCTGTATAGCAATAGATATTCATACATGTGGGAGATTTATTATTATAGATTGTGTCTATCGCTTGTGTGTGATTACTATTGGGAGTCTTGAGAATATTTAGATCTTCTGCTTTTTGACATGGTAGATTTTGATGTTATCTTGGGTATGGATTGGCTGTTACCTTATCATGCTATATTAGATTGTCACGCCAAGACGGTGACCTTAGCCATGCCGGGGTTGCCTCGATTAAAGTGGAGAGGGAGTCCTGCCCATTCTACCAGTAGGGTTATTTCTTATGTGAATGCTCGACGTATGGTCGAGAAGGGATGTCTAGCTTATTGACCTTTGTTCGTGATTTGAGTGCGGAGGTTCCTTTCATGGATTCAGTACCTGTTCTGCGTGAGTTTCCAGACGTGTTTCTTCCAGATCTTCTAGGGATGCCACCCGACAGAGATATTGACTTATGTATTGATTTGGATCTGGGCACAGCCCATTTTCATTCCACCATACCGTATGCCCCCCGGAGTTCAAGGAATTGAAGGAGCATTTGCAAGATTTGCTTGATAAGGGATTTATTTGACCTAGTTTCTCGTGCTGGGTGCGCCTATGTTGTTCGTGAAGAATAAAGATGGGTCAATGAGGATGTGTATAGACTACCAGCAGTTGAACAAAGTCACTATCAAGAACAAGTATCCGTTGCCGAGGATTGATGACTTATTTGATCAGCTTCAGGGAGACAAGTTGTTTTCCAAGATTGATTTTAGGTCTAGCTACCATCAATTATAGATTAAGGCATCAGATGTCCCTAAGATGACTTTTTGAACTCGATATGGGCATTGTGAGTTCCTAGAGATGTCATTTGGGTTGAGAAGTGCCCCAGCGTCATTTATGGATTTCATGAACCGGGTGTTCAATCCCTATTTGGATTCTTTTGTGATCGTATTCATTGATGATATCTTGATCTACTTCCGCAGTAATGAGAAGCATGGGTATCATCTTCAGATTGTACTTTAGACTTTGCGAGATAGTTAGTTATATGCCAAGATTTCAAAGTGTGAGTTTTGGTTAGACTTAGTCGCCTTTTTGGGGCATGTTGTATCGGCAGAGAGCATAAAAGTAAATCCTACGAAGATTGAGGTACTTCATAACTTTCCTAGATCTACTTCAGCTACAGAGATCCGAAGTATCCTAGGTTTGGCAGGTTATTATCGCCGGTTCGTGGAGGGGTTTTCATCCATAGCAGCCCCATTGACTAGATTGACCGAGAAGGGTGACCATTTAGATGGTTGGATGAGTATGAGTTGAGCTTTTAGAAGCTCAAGATTGCTTTGACTACAATGCCCGTGTTGGTGTTTCCCACAGGTTCAGGATTGTGCACAGTGTATTGTGATGCATCTCGTATTGGGTTTGGTGAAAAATTGATGCAGGATGGCAGTGTGATTGCATACGTGTCACGACGGTTGAAGGTTCATGAGAAGAATTACCCTGTTCATGACTTAGCGTTGGCAGCCATTGTTCATGCGCTGATGATTTTGGGGCACTATCTTTACGGCGTGTCGTGTGAGGTATTCATGAATCATTGAAGTCTACAATATTTGTTCAAGAAAAAGAATCTTAACTTGAGGCAGAGGAGGTGGTTGGAGATGTTGAAAGACTACGACATCACCATTTTGTATCATCTCGGGAAGCCCAATGTGGTGGCCGATGCCTTGAGTAGAAAGGTGGTGAGTATGGGTAGCCTTGTGTACATTCCAGTTGGTGAGAGGCTGCTAGCATCAGATTTTCAGAATTTGACAAATCAGTTCGTGAGGTTAGATGTTTTAGAGCTAGTCGTGTTTTAGATTGCACAGTCTCTTGGTCTTCCTTGAATGAGCGCATCAGAGAGCATTAGTATGATGACCCCCATTTGCTTGTCCTTAAGGACATGGTGCGACACGATAGTGCTAAATAGGTTACTAATGGAGATGATGGGGATTTTCGGATGCAAGGTTGGATTTGTGTGCCTAATATGGATGGGCTTTGTGAGTTGATTATTGAGGAGGCCCATAGTTACCGGTATTCTATTCATCTGGGTTCCATCAAGATGTATTAGGACTTGCGGCATCATTACTGGTGGCAGAGAATGAAGAAGAATATAGTTGTATATATAGCTCGATGTCTGAATTGTCATCAAGTAAAGTACGTGCATCACAGTCCTGATGGTTTGCTTCAGAGGCTAGAGATTTCTGAGTGGAAGTGGGAGCGTATTACTATGGATTTTGTTATTGGGCTCCCACATACTCAGAAGAAGTTCGATGCGATATGGTTCATTGTGGACAGGTTGACCAAGTCGGCACATTTCATTCCAGTGGTAGTTACCATTTCTTCAGAGCGGTTAGCTGAGATCAACATCCGCGAGATCGTCCGTATTCATGGTGTGCTCGTGTTCATCATTTCTGATTAAGGTACGTAGTTCACCTTGCACTTTTGGAGGGCCGTACAGTGTGAGTTAGGCACGTGGGTTGTGTTGAGTATAATATTTCACCCTCAGATGGACGAACAACCTAAACGCATTATCCAGATATTGTAGGATATGCTTTGCGCTTGTATTATAGATTTTGGGGGTTCATGGGATCAGTTTTTGCCGCTTGCAGAGTTTGCCAACAACAACAGCTGCCAGTCGCACATTCAAATGGCTTTCTATGAGGTATTGTACGGGAGGCGGTGTCCTTCGCCAATTAGTTGGTTTGAGCCGGGAGAGGCTCGGTTGTTGGGACCGTTTTGGTTCAGGATGCCTTGGAAAAGGTCAAGATGATTCAGAATCGCCTTCGCATAGCTCAGTCTAGGAAAAAGAGTTATGCCGACCGTAGAGTTTGTGATGTTGCATTCATGGTTAGAGAGAGGTTATTGCTCCGGGTTTCACCCATGAAGGGAAAGATGAGGTTCGAAAAGAAGGGCAATTTGAGCCCTAGGTATATCGGACCTTTTGAGATTCTTAAGAGAGTGGGTGAGATGGCCTATAGATTGGCATTGCCACCTAGTTTATCAAAAGTCCATCCGGTGTTCCATGTGTCCATGCTCTGGAAGTATCACGGTGATCCATCCCATGTGTTAGATTTCAGATCAGTCCAATTGGATAAGGATTTGACTTATGAGGAGGAGCCGGTGGCCATCCTAGCCCAGCAGGTCTTGAAGTTAAGGTCTTAGAGGTATCCTTCAGTTAGAGTACAGTGGAGAGGTTAGCCGATATCCACACCTTTTCACTAGTCCAGGTATCTTTCTATGTCAGTTCAAGGATGAATGTTTGTTTTAGAGGTCGAGAATGTAATGACTGATTAGGTCATTTTTAGCTTTAGCCTTAATTTTTGTGTTCCAAGAACTTGGATAGCTCCGTTTAGCCTTTCTCAATTTGCATGCGCAGTCCGTGTCTTTTCTTGAAAAATTTTTATGTGAAAAATTGATGAAAATGTAAAATTTTGCCTTAAAACTCATTTGATTTCACTACGATCAACGTTTTATGTAAACGGATCTAGATCAGTGTTTTGATGGTCCTGGTGGGTCCGTATCGTGATTCGGGACTTGAGCGTATGCCCGAAATCGAATTCGGAAGTCCCTAACTTGATTTAACGTAATTCATTAAAAACTAGTAATTTGAAGGGTAAAAGAATTCCTAAGTTTGACCATAGGTTGACTTTGTGTCTATTGGATTTGGATTTCGGTTCTGGAACTTGGTATAGGTTCATTTCACTATTACTGACTTGTTTTCAAAATTTGATGCAAAACATAGTTGATTTTGACGTGATTCGAATGCACTAACAAATGCCCCGACAACTTTCATGGATCTTATGAACTGAGTTTTCAAGCTGTTCCTCGACTCTTTTGTGATAGTGTTTATTAATGATATCCTTATATATTCACGAAGTCGAGAGGATCATGTTGACCACCTCAGGGCAGTTGTACAGACTCTACGTCAGCACTAGTTGTATGCGAAGTTTTTGAAATGTGAATTTCGGCTTGAATCTGTCACATTCTTGGATCATGTAGTATCCAGAGAAGGAATTAAGGTTGATACTAAGAAGATTGCAGCTGTGAAGAATTGGCATAGACCTACTACCCCAACAGAGATTCGCAATTTCTTGGGCTTAGCTGGATATTACAGGAAGTTTGTGGAGGGTTCTCTACTCTTGCCTCTCCGTTGACTAAATTGACGCAGAAGGTGGTTAAGATCCAATGGTCAGATGTTTGTGAAAGAAGCTTCCAAGAGTTGAAATCAAGATTGACTACGACGCCGGTGTTGACCCTACCAGAGGGTACAGATGGGTTTGTGGTATATTGTGATGCTTCGAGAATCGAACTTGGGTGTGTATTACTGCAACATGGAAATGTAATAGCTTATGTGTAATGACCCGACCGGTCGTTTTGAGCCCTAGCGCATCGTTCAGCAGTCTGAGGCCATGATCAGCTTCATTTAAGGTATTGTGACTTGTTCGCATGGTCGGAATTTAAATTCAGGAAGATCGGAGTTAAATTTAAATGAAAATTCTCATTTGAGAAGCTTAAAGTTGAAATAATGAACTAGGATTTGGATTTTTGAGTAAACGACCTCGGAATCGGGATCTGAAGGTTCCAGCAGGTTCGTATAATGATATCGGACTTGGGCGTATGCCCGGATCGGGTTTTGGATGACCCGGGAGCGTTTTGGCGCCTATTGTGGAAGTTAGCATTTTGGAAGAAATTTCTTAAGTTTTGCTTGGAGTGCATTTCAGCGTTATCGATGTCCGTTTGGGATTCCGAGACTGGGAGTAGCTCGATATGGTGATTCTGGAGTCATGAGCGCGATCGGAAGTGAATTCAGAGGTCCAAAAGGTCATTTTGAAGCCATTTGGCTAAAGATAGAAATTTGAAGGTTTTTGAGAAGTTTGGCCGGAAGTGGACTTTTTGATATTGGGGTCGGAATCCGATTCCGAAAGTTGGGGTAGGTTCGTAATATCAAATATGAGTTGTGTGCAAAATTTGAGGTCAGTCGAACATGATTTGATAGGTTTAAACATCGAAAATAGAAGTTGGAAAGTTCAAAGTTCATAAAGCTTAGATTGGAGGTCGATAGATGATTTTAGCATTGTTTGATATTATTTGAGGCCTCGAACAAGTCCGTAATATGTTTTGGGACTAGTTGGTATGATTGGTTGGGGTCCCAGGGGCCTCGGTTGGATTCCGGGTGGCTAATGGATCGAATCCGGAGTTTGAAGAAGTGCTGAAGCAGATGGTATCTGGTATTTTCGCTTCTGCGGAAATGGGACCGCAGAAGCGGCCCCGCATAAGCGAAGAAGAAGCCGCAGAAGCAGACGAGGGCGAGGGCAGCCAGAACCGCAGAAGCAGCCCTTGATCCGCTGATGTGGAACCGTAGAAGCAGTTGGGTGACCACAGAAGCGGAAGGCCTGGAGTGGATGGGAGCCGCAGAAATGGCAAGCGGTCCGCATAAGTGGGACCGTGGAAGCGGACAGGGTTCCGCTGAAGCGAAAATGCTGGGCAGTAGGCTTGTTTTAAAATCGTGATTGGGGGTTCATTTCTCTCATTTTTCATGACTTTGGCGATTTTTGGGAGGATTCAAGAGAGGTTCTTCATCAACAATGTTAAGGTAAGTTATTTCTACCTATTATGAGTTAAATACATTAATTATGTATGGATTTTAGTATGAAAATGGGTAGAAAATTGAAGGTTAGAGGAAGACCTAGAAAATTAGTATTCTTGGATTTTGACCATGATTTTGAGTTTGGAGGGATAATCATATATTTGAGTTCGTGAGTTCGTGGGTAAACTTTATCTTCGAGAAATTTCGGATTCCGGGCACGTGGGCCCGAGGGCATTTTTGTCAACTTTTCGTTCGGGGTTAGGAATTGTTATAAATTGGGTTGTAAAGTATAATTGAGTATATAATAATTGATTTATATGATCGTTGGCTAGTTTTGGAGCATTGTGCGTTGGTGCAAGTCTCTGGAAGAATATAGAATGCGGTTGCGGATCTTCGGAGCAAGGTGAGTCTCCTTTCTAGTCTTGTGAGGGGGAATTTATCCCATAGGTAAAATAATTGATTATGTGCTCCTATATGTGGGGGCTACGTACGCACGAGGTGATGAGAGCCTGTGCATAGCTACTATTATGCTATTGTCCGGGTAGTTAGGACCCATCAGCATGTTATATTTGGATTAAATATGAACCGATTGATGACTTGAATTGTTTAAATCAACTTTGATTAGTAAACGAATTTAAAAAGAGATTAATCATCATTTCTTGAATTGTTAAACAGATAATTGGCTTATTTGGATAATTATTCCTCGATAAAATTCTAATTAGCTATCTGAGCATGTATCTTACGTGTACCTGCGTCGCGTGGATGATTCGCGAGCAGGGTGATTTATCGCATTAAACTAATAAATGGAATTCTAAAAAAATACTTAAGCTTCGTTTTCTCAAATTATTAAAGGGAATTGGCCTTTCTTGGATAATTGCTCCATGTTGACTTCTTGACTGATTGTCTGTCTGTGCGTGTTTATTTTGGAATGGGCCGAACGCCTCGGCAGATTAATAGATGCATCTATAGGCGCTCCGTCGACCCTCGACAAGTGCACATTTATTTCTGTTGGATCGGGCCGTCGCCTCGGTATGATTCGCGCATACTTGCATTGTTGCCTGAACTTAATCAAGTTATTATTGTCCTTTTGTGGCTTAAAATATTTGGATTGTAATTAAAGAGAAGTTCTGGAAAGTTTTCCTATGAAAGAATTACGTGTTTACTTGTTTCCTCTATCTGGATAAAAAAATCATGTTTATAAAATAAATCCACTGTTTAATATATACATATTAAGGATGAATCATTATTGGACTATTAGAGAGTGTCAAGTTGACCATCTCGTCTCTACCCCTTCGGGATTAGGCGGGACACTCACTGAGTACACGTTGATTACGTACTCATACCACACTTCTGTGCATTTTTGTTGCACAGGTATATACATACCTCTAGCAGCCTACGAGGTGCGGCAGTACGGACGTTTCTGGGACTAGGTGAGCTGCATCATTCGAGGCGACCGCAGCTAGGGTAGTCCTTTCCAGTGTACTGTATTTACTTTCCATCCACTGTATTCCGGACGGATGTTGTATTTTATTTCTCTTATCAGTAGATGCTCATGCACTTGTGACACCGGGTTCTGGGATGGTTTGAAGTATTATATTAACTGTTCAACATTTAAATTTGATTTGAAACTATATCCTTTTAAATCTCTTAATAATTAAGGAAAATCCTATATTTCAAAAGTGTTAAAAATGAGATTTAATTACGTATTTGAGTTGGCTGGCCTGACGGCGGTGTCCAGCGCCACCACGGCCCTTAGTGGATTTTGGGTCATGACAACATGGTATCAGAGCACTAGGTTCCCGTCGGTCTCACGAGTCATGAGCAAGTCTAGTAGAGTCTCGCTGATCGGTACAGAGACGTCTGTACTTATCCTCGGGAGGCTGTAGGACTGTTAGGAGTACTTCCCTTCTTGATTTCCTTTTCGTGTGGTTCAATTCCTTTGAGGCTTATGCCTTTGATTTCTTCCTACTCAATCTTACGCGAGCGCTTGTTATAAATAGAAAGTTGAAGAATTGAAATGGCACTACAAATATGGTGCGGGATGATTTTTCCCGGTATAGTTGATTGGACTATTATAGTCGCATTATGGAAGAATATTCTATTGTTTCAGCTCAGTAACAGAACTTCTAAGAGACTTGAGGCTAGGCACAGGTTGCCATGATGCTTATGAGCAATTATTCTGCAGTGTTGTTGTAATGGTAGGGTGTTGCCCATGTGTCGGGGCAGTGAATGAATTGAAGGGAGGTTTACTCAGCGTGTAATCAAGTGATTCAGTATTTTATTCCCGGTAGGGGAAAGTTAATCGAACTAAGGATGGTCAGGTGTGGGCTGGTGGAAGTAGAAGTAATGAGGCTTGGTATTTGCAAGCGTGGTTGAGCTTTCTTTTATGAGAGGGTATCGTGGTCCTGATTGAACGTACTAAGTTGGTGTTATAACCTGCTACAATTCGCCTTTATGGCAGGGTATTGTGAAATAGTATTGGAGATACAACTGTCAGTTGTCGCATGGTATGGTGGTTTAGGATCGAATCAAAATTCTAATGTTGATAGCTCGATAAAGATGACCTTTGGAAAGGTTTAAAGTTAGCAGCAATGGTGGATTCAAGTGCCACGAAGATAGAATTTATTTAAGGCAACAATTGAGCAGCAAAGTATGAGGAAGGATATGTGGGAAGTGTCAGGTGATGTTTAAAACTTCTAGAAGGCCCAGTATGAGGAGCAAGGTCGAGTGGTTAATTAAAGAGATGAGTTCCGCCAAAGTGGGAGAGTGGCGGGGGTTGCATATGGGCTTGGTAGTAGGATGACTACGCGCCTTAAAGAGAGTTTGGATCGAATTGGGGATTCTAATGATTGGTGATTGAAGCCTGCAGGTATGATGTGAAGTATGGGCTATTATGCGGCAGAAGAGTGATATGGCGGAAATGAGCTGCTTGAAATGGAGGATGGTGCAGCATAACCCTGAATTTGGAAGGATGTTGCCGCACATTTAATTAATGTCCGCGAGGGGCGAATGGGCTTGTGCAACTGGAAGGTGAGCTCGGACTCAGGATGGGCTATTGGTGTCATAGCGAATGTACCTCATGCAGCAATGTGGGAAGATGTCGAGAGGTGATTCCCTTAGGTGGGTTATTCCCCGTGAGTAGATTAGCGGTCGCGTGGTTGGCGAAGCTTCTGCAAAGAATTGTATTGGTTGTTCAACAAAGAGATTGGTCGTGCGAATGTGGTTAATGATTCAGAATATGAAAGATGGGGATTTACAGGAAGATTCTGAGAAATTTTGATAACTTATGACGGGAGATTATGTCAATAAAGGGTAAAAAGGTCGGGCGAACTCAAGAATGGTGAAATGATGGATTCAAGCTAAGTGGGAGAGTCCTATCGCTTATGATTGGGCTGTATGATTCACTACTTGCGTGATTTCTAGTTATTAGCATATTGATGGATTAATTCAGCTACGAGAAAAGACCATAAGTAGTAAATTGAGTGGAGGAATTATTAAGGATGTGTTATGGTTAGCCTTATGGGCTCATGTTCGGACTTGGAAAAAGGTTCAGGATTTATGCCTTGTATGGATACAGGTTTCAGAGAAAGCGACTTCGTCGGGTGCTTCGCCGAGAGAGTGTTCGTGTGTTATAAGATTTATGGAGTGAATTATATTCGGGACCTAGTCAGAGCGGGTGGCTCTCAGTAACGGTCCTAGTGAATTCAAGAGGTAAAGTGTGGTGCCTAATGATGTCGAGCTTGTAGGTACAACTAAGAATCAAGCTTTGTAGCAGCTTATGAGAAGGTGCCCAGAATGTTCTGGGATGTTTGGGTTGTGGGGTAGCATTTGGGTGTTATGAAATAGTTAGTGGGAATTGAGACAGCCTGGTCTAGTGATTCAAGGTCACTTGGGGCGAGTGTAGATGGAGTATGTTATGTGTTGAATGAAGTTAGTCTTATTTTTAAGGCAAGCAAGGAGGAATCGGAAGAAGGTAAATTGATTAGCCATAGTTGAATTGGCATATTGGGGTCAGTGATCAGTTCAGTCCGTGAAATCAAGTTATGTGTATGATTTGTGGAGGTAAGTTTGAGGCCTATCGGCCACCGTGATTGATGATTTATCAGGGGCATTCTTCTGTTCTGGCTTGTTAAGTGGAAGCGGATTCCGGAAGGGCTATGGTGGCTTGGACCACTACTTGCAGATTTGCATATCCTACGGTTATGGGAATTTGCCTATGTGTTGCTATGATTCTCCTAAAGTGAGTTAAGTGAAAAGTTCGAATATGCTGAAGTGTTAAAGTATTAATGATTTTGGAGTTATGATGAACAATCGTGTTCTATCGTATGTTGGCACGTTGGGTGCAGTGAGTAGCTTGGCACGTTGGGTGCAGTGAGTAGCATGGAAATACGAAGTGAGGATCAAGGTTGCAGTTCAGTGTTGACAAGGATGTCACGGGCTCAGATGAGCAAGGAAAGGGTTGAATGATTAAAGTAAATTGGTATTGTCCTCAGCGTCACCTGAGATCGATGTGTTGAGGAAGAGGTTTTGCATCCCGGTTAAGGATTCTGGATCGCTTTTCAGCATTAGTGCGTCCGATGGTTTAGATGTGCGGACCCGTTATTTATTTCG
>MU681017.1:175543-225374 GCA_026770625.1 Nicotiana glauca | reverse complement strand
TGTGAACTGAGCCCCTCGATCCAAAATAATAGAGAGCGGAGTACCATGAAGCCTCACTATTTCCTTGATGTACAACTGAGCATATTGTTCTGCGGTATCGGTGGACTTGACTGGCAAGAAATGAGCTGATTTGGTGAGTCGATCCACTACCACCCAAATTGAGTCGAACTTTTGCTTAGTGCGAGGTAATCCTACCACGAAATCCATGTTGATCATCTCCCACTTCCACATTGGTATTTCCATAAGCTGTGTTAACCTACTGGGCCGCTGATGCTCAGCTTTTACTTGCTGACAATTTGGACATTTAGATACAAAGTCAGCCACACCCCTCTTCATACCGTTCCACCAATAAATCTCCTTGAGATCGTAATACATTTTCGTAGAACCCCGGTGCACCGAATACCTGGAATGATGAGCCTCTGCCATTACTCTCTCCCGAAGGTTATCCACATCTGGAACACATAGCCTTCCTTGACATCATAGCACATCATCATTGTCGTCGAGTGAGAATGCCGAAGTTTTGTTGTTCAGAATTGCCTCCTTCATTTGTGCCAATGCTGGATCGATGAACTATTTTTCCTTGACTTCCACTACAAGCGATGATTCTGCTCTATTTGGGGTTGAAATGCAAACCCTAAGACTGGCCAACTGATAGACCTCCCGAGCTAGGAGCCTCTGATCCGCCCCCAAGTGAGCCAAACTACCCATGGATTTTCGACTGAGGGCGTCGGCCACAAACATTCGCCTTACCCGGATGGTATAAGATGTTCATATCATAATCCTTAAGCAATTCTAACCACTGCCGCTGCCTCAAATTTAACTCCTTCTATTTGAACAAATATTGGAGATTCTTGTGGTCTGAGAACACATCCACAGGACCCCATAAAGGTAATGCCGCCATATTTTCAAGGCAAATACAACTATTGCAACCTCCAAATCGTGCGTCGGGTAATTCTTCAAATGATTCTTCAGTTTCCTTGAAGCATATGCTATAACCTTCCCACGCTGCATCAGTACACATACCAAACCGTCCCTGGAAGCATCGAATAGACCACAAATTCTTCCGTGCCTTCCGGCAAGGCCAATACCATTGCCGAGGTCAACCTTGACTTCAATTCCTAAAAACTTCTCTCACAAGTGTCGAACCATTGGAACTTAACTACTTTCTGCGTCAATTTAGTCAATGGGGAGGTGAGGGTAGAGAATCCCTCCACAAACCTCCGGTAGTACCCGGCTAAACCCAAGAAGCTACGAACCTCCGTCGGGGTCGTGGGTCTAGGCCAATCCTTCACCGTTGCAATCTTCTGGGGGTCCACCTGAATCCCCTCACCGGAAACAACATGACCCAGAAAAGTGACGGACTCCAACCAAACTTTACATTTTGAGAATTTAGCATATAACTGGTGCTGATGAAGAGTCTACAAAACTGCCCTGAGGTGATAGGCATGATCCTCCCGGCCTCGCGAATACACAAGGATGTCATCAATGAAAACAATCACGAAGGAGTCTAGAAATGGCTTGAAGACACGATTCATAAGATCCATAAAAGCTGCCGGGGCATTGGTTAGCCCAAAAGACATGACCAAGAATTCAAAGTGACCATAGAGAGTTCTGAAAGCGATCTTGGGAATATCCTGCTCCCTAATTTTCAATTGGTGATATCCTGACCGTAGATCAATTTTGGAGAAGATTCTTGCACCTTGCAATTGGTCGAACAAATCATCTATCCAAGGCAAAGGATACTTATTTTTTATGGTGACTTTGTTGAGCTGCCGATAATCAATACACATCCGGAGCGACCCATCCTTCTTCCTGACAAAAAGAACCGGAGCACCCCACGGTGATACACTCGGTCGTATGAACCCCTTCTCTAATAAATCCTTCAGCTGCTTCTTTAACTCTCTTAACTCTGTTGGCGCCATCCTGTATGGAGGAATAGATATTGGCTGGGTATTAGGCAATACATCAATCCCGAAATCAATCTCCCTATCCGGTGGAATTCCTGGAAGCTCATCTGGGAACACTTCTAGAAACTCGTTCAAAACCGGCACGGACTCGAAGGCAGACACTTCTGATGTGGTGTCCGCCACTCGGACCAAATAATATATACATCCCCTTTTAATCACCTTTGAAGCTTTAAGGTAGGAAATAAACCTACCCTTCGGCACCATACCATTTTCCTTCCACTCAGTAAGTGGCTCATCAGGAAACTCGAGCCTCAGGATTCTCGTTCGGTAGTCAAGTTTGGCAAAACATACATAAAGCCAGTCCATTCCCATAATAACATCAAAATCTACCATTCCAAGCTCGACAAGATCGGCCGTAGTAATACGATCACACACCGCAACAGCACAATTCCTATAAACTCGCGCGACAATGATAGTATCACCAACTGGAGTCGATACAGAAAATGGCTCATGAAGCTGTTCGGATTCTATCTCAAAGCTTGAAGAAATGAATGGGGTGACATAAGACAAAGCAGATCCCGGATCAATAAGAGCATAACAATCAAGGGCCTGAACAGACAAGATACCTGTAATGACATCTGGAGAAGCCTCTGCACTCTGGCGACCACTCAAAGCATAGAATCGGCTGGGTCCACCTCTACCACGAGCTCCTCCCCTAACTGTGCCACGTCCCACCGGGGCTGGAGGACGTACAGATAATGTAGCGACGAAAGAACCGGATGACTGAGCAGATCCCCTACCCATGCCCTGACTGGGCATATGACAGTCTCGCTGAATGTGACCTCTCACCCCGCATCTGAAACACACCGGGATATCCAAGTAGCAAGTCTCTGTATGAAATCTCCCACCCTTGGGGCATGGAGCCCTCCTCTGCTGCTGTGATCTCCCTCCCGAACGACCGGACTGATGGGGCCTTCTACAGTCTCAACCTGGTCTCATGCGGCTGCTCTGCTAGTAACTGTGCAGAGACGGGGGTGTGCTCGCTGAGGACTGAGCATATGACTGGGACGGACCTGATGACCCTCTCCCCTGAGCTGATCTCCCTGAGTGGCCCGCTGATCGGGACCTATTGCTATTCTCCTTTTTCGCCCGAATCTTCAATTTCCTAGCCTCTGTGGCATGTGCGAATCCCACAATATTTCCATAGTTTATGTCCGAGTGTAAGGCCGCTGTAGCAGCCTCATTCACTACCAAGGGACTAAGGCCCTGAACAAATCGCCGAACTCTAGCTGCCATGGTCGACACTAACTGAGGAGCATACTTGGACAACCTCACGAACTCCATGTAGTACTCCCAAACACTCATGCTACCCTGCTTGAGGGTCTCAAACTCAGTGGCATGGGCTGCTATTGTCTCAGCAGGCAAGAACTGGTCCATGAACGTATCTACAAACTCCTCCAATCTGGCCGGAGGTCCTCCCTCCCCGCGCGAGTCCTCCTACATCTCGAACCATGAATACGCTGCTCCCCTCAACCTGTATGATGCCAACTCAACTCCCTCTGTCTCTGAAGCTTTCATCACTCGGAGGGTCTTATACATTTCATCAAGGAATTCTTGCGGATCGGCCTTTGGATCTGTGCTTGACAATTCTGGAGGGGCTAGCCGCAAAAACTGGTTAACTCTGGAACTGGCTGAACCTCCCTGTCTGCAAGAGGATGCAGGGGCATCCTGGTATCTCTAGGCCTGAGCGGCCACTAACTGGGTCAACATGCGGATGGCTCCTCTAAGGTCCCCATCAGAAGCCTCGGGACCAGGAGCTGGGATGGTGCCCGAATCAGGAATATCGGCAGGAGGGATGGCGGCACCCTCTGCCGCTGCAGGAACAGGAACATGCTGGTCTGGACAGACGGGCCAGGTAGGTTCAAGGCCGAGGAGTCACTCTCACCCACGGCATCAGGTACAAGATTCATAGCCTCACTTGTGGCATTGGCCCCAAGGCCGAGTCTAGCTCTCTTCTTAGGTTCCATTACTGAAAAAGTTTGGAACAAAGCACGAGTTATATATAGATACTTTCACATTTCACTTCACCGCACGATACGGAATAACAAAGAAGTGGGAGAATTTCCTAAATGTCCATGCAACCCCCAACTTATAGATGTGGTCGACTTCACACCGATAAGTAGGGCTCTACCAGACACAACTGCGAGACATCCTAGGACTCCTTTAAACCTTAGGCTCTGATACCAAGTTTGTCACGCCCCAAATTCGAGGGACATGACCGACGCTCGACCAAGTAATCCCAGTCAAGCGGACCTGGGTGCCTTCCCTATCCCACGTGTTAGCCCACATTTTTCATTACTTATTAACCAAGTGAAACATCTAATTATAATTGGAACACCTTGTTACAAAAGCATACATAACATAGATAATCTTTAGCGTGGTTTACAACTTACATTGCCCAACTTACAAAATACATATTTACATAAGTTCTTAACCTACATTGCATGTCTACGGAGCCTCTAAAAATGAAAGAGGAATAATACAATACTTGCCGGCAACAAGGCTTCGGCTATACCTTTTACAAATACCAAAACAGGATCCCAAAAGACAAGAACAGAAGTGGCATGAGCCACGCAGGGCCCTGAAAGAAAAGGGGCTCACCAATTCAGCTGGCAGGAAGTAATGAGGAGCTACAGTCGGTGGACTGGAGTGCCTGCTATAGATCCACCTACAATCATAACACTAATGTAGCACCCCCGGCAAAAGGGACGTCAGTACATTTGAATGGTACTGGTATGTATGAACAAACTTGTTCCAAGTAAACTCAAACCACACATAAGTAGGAAACAGTAATGGATGCAGCAAACAAACACATATGAAGGAACAATCAAGCCAAACAAGTTTATAAACTCTCCTGTTTTCCCCTTCCACAGTTTCACTTCAATTGTTTCACAATTTTCTCATATTTTGTTTCAATAGTGATTTCGATCACTTTCCACCCTTATTACCTTGGTCACCCTTATTACCTCGGCCACCCTTATCACCACAACCCACACCTTATTACTTCGTGTTGCGGCGCGCAACCCGATCCCACCGTACAGTTTCAATCCACAAACAACACAACAACAAACAATTCACAAAGGTCACCAACAATACTTCTCAAGAATTAACAACAACAATATTACAAGTGTTTCCATAACCATCGATACTATTTCCATCATATTCAACAACCCATATACGTTTAACGTCACATTGGTAATTGCCCACAACAAGCCATAGATATTGTTACCACAGTTATTCAAGTTGCACTAGTCACAATTTCCTTTAGTCATTTATTCCTCAATTGCAACCATATAACACAATCTCAATATACCAATCACAAGAAATTCATAAGAAATTTACGTACATATCACCTACCAAGCATACGTACATCAAACGAGGCAATTTTACAAGGATCAAAGTTAACCATACATACCTGGAGCCGAATTCCCTTTTTAACTTCTATTCTCAACTCACCAAGCAGTCTAGCAACGTCAATATAGTGCACAAATTAATACACATAACTTAGAATTAAAGTTCACAACTGCTACTCAAACTTATTTAGGTTATCAACCCCTCTTTGAATACTCATTTACCCCTACCCAATTCCTCATACTAGATTTTAGGTTTTTAATAGACATGCATGAAGGATTTCAACCATTATTTCAAGGACTAGTGCATGAGACTCCCCCTCTTAGTTTAAACCAGAAATTCAATGGGAGAAGTTAGGGATTTTACTTGTAAGGAAAGGGGTTATGAAGATAAGCTTGAAATTTCCCGGCCCGGATGGTTTTGAAGAACCAAATTTTAGAGAAGATGACTTTCTCTCTCAAGAACCTCTCTTCCTCTCTCTTAATTTGTTCAGCAAGATTTATAAAATGAGGGGGTTGAGGTGTTTTATTGAAAAGGGGTCGGGTTTTAAAATTTAGAAAAATTGAATCCCGAGCAAATCTGCGGTCGCATTTTGCGACCGCAGAATCAAAATGCGGTCCGCATATTGGACCGCAGAAATGACCCTAAAACTCTGAAGGTCTTCCTGGGTCTGCGACAGGAATGCGGTCCGCATTCCTGTTATGCGGTCGCATTTTTGCACCGCAGAATTGACCTCCACAAATCCTTAAAGAATTTATACGACGATTATGCGGTCCGCATATTGATTATGCGATCGCATAATGGACCGCATTTTCAACATCAAGTTTGACAATTCTTCTTCTTCACTCTGCGGCAGAAATGCGGTCCGCATAGCTGATCTGCAGCCGCATTCTGGACCGCAGAATGATAATTTTCTGGAAAATCGATTCGTTTGATTTTCAAGTGCAAAATCAGTAAAAAGTGTCTGAACCGCGGCGAGAATTCTACACATTCCTAACATATATTCGGACCTTGGCATACGAGCTACTAGGTTTTGAGCACAAGATTTTACGGGGCCTTACAATATCTTAACTGTTATCCCCCGATTATCCACGATAGCGCGAGCTCAAGCCGGATATTGAGCTCGAGGCCTTCCATCGACCAGTCTGAAGCCCAAACAACGAGCCTTTCGATTTGATCATTATCCCGTTTTAGCTCGCATTTCTCCGTTAAACTTCATACGCCTAGCATTAACTGCTCTAACAACTAGCATAAAAATAGATTACGGTAGACAGTTTGGCACCCACTGTGTAGCTAAAAATAATAGTGATTATTTTCTTGCTGGTTTCATCATGCAAACATAAGTTATCCTTCACATGTTTTCTTGTCCAGGATCTTTTGATTTCAGGTCAAAATGTCTAGCTCGGTAAATAAAGTTGAGAATGACAACCTCGAAAACCATGGGGAAAACGGCGTAGCTGTTCCCCCTATTGGTGCTCTACCATAGAATCCCGATAATGCGCCTGGACCAATTTTAGCGGATGCGGATTCACAGGACACACAACAAGTCAATGAAGCTTCACACACCGACAGGAGCAAACTACGTGACAACCAGTAGGAAACCAAAAGACCACGGCCCGGGAAGATTAGGAAGTTATTCTTCATGTTATTTTTGAAATATTGTAGGCACAACAGTTGGCAATCGCTTAGTTACAAAGCCATCCAAAGACTTCCAGTACTGTAAAGCCGGACACCACTCCCCAGCCGAACAGGCACCCGAGAGATCGAGCAATAACAGATCGGTAGCCGATCCCGCCACCGTGAAAATGCTGGAGGACCTCACCAAAAGGATCAAGTCAGGTGAGAAAATGATAGTAGCCAACAATAAGAAGGTCAAAACTTACAACTGCAGGGTCGAACAAATCCCGAGCGCCCCCCCTCCCCAGTCCTGAAAGGTATAAATTCATGGAAGTTCGTGCAACGGTCATTCCCCAAGGAAGCGTCTCCGAAACCCATTCCAAAGAAGTTTAGAATGCTAGAACTCCCTATGTACAACGGGACCTCAGATCCCAACGAACACATCACTACCTATGTGTGTGCGGTAAAAGGCAATGACCCAAAAGACGATGAGATCGAGTCTGCCTTATTGAAGAGTTTCGGAGAAACTCTATCGGAAGGGGCTATGATGTGGTATCATAACCTAGCGCCCAACCCCATAAACTCACTTACCATACCGATGGATTCCTCCATAAAGGCACATGCCGGTGCCATCAAAGCAATAGCGAGAAGGCCCGACGCATCCAAGTTCGAGCAAAGGGAGAATGAAATGCTATAAGAATTTGCATCTCATTCCCAGATGGAACGAACGGGATTACCCCGGTCTCGGATGACTAGGCGGTACAGGCTTTCACTCAAAGCCTAAACGAAACAAGCCCGATGATCTCAAGGTAGTTAAAACAAAACTTGATCGGGTATCTAGCCAAGACCTAGTCAGACGCCCACACCCGACATCAGTCGCAAATAAGGGTCGTAGACGACCATCCCAGAGCCCCCTCAAGCTCAGTATACCCAAACAGGCTCCTGGCAAAGAAACCGCTGCCAAATGGCGAACGATACCGCCCGTACACTGCAGATATTAGGAATTCTCCGAGACGCAATCTACCTCGCAATGATCAGAGAATGGGTTGAGGATAATATCCTCGAGGAATCATTATCAAAGCCAGATTTGGAGGGGACATAAGGCCAGCAGGGGTGCCTTGCCCGTCAAGATACAATTTCAATATCACTGCATCGGACATCGTGTTCACCGTCAGCAAAACCAGCGACACCAGATGGCCCGGACCTATTTAGCTGAATCCCCCTCAGAGGAACTGCAGCTTGGTGTGTGAACTGTATAACATGCATGGCCACGAGGCCAAAAATGGCCACCAGCTCCAGAGGAAAATAGCCAAGCTACTCAATAAAAGTCACCGACGAGAACTATCGAGCGATCGTGCTCGAGTTTAGTTTCGATCAAGAAAGGCGGCCAAGAAGAACGAAGCAAATGAGCTGCGACGTATTTCCATGATGGTGGAGGACATCAAGACCTTGTCTCGGCTTGACACTAATGCACTGGTAACCTTCTTTCTCATTCAATCAATTTTAAACAAAATATGTGCTTGTGAATTTAGGTGGCTTGATCAACACTGGCGAGCCAAGGAGATAGGGCGGCTCGGACCGCCTAGTCAAAATGCGCCCGCCTCTCGAATCTTTGTCGGATTCCAAACGGCGATCACAACAAGGAGAAAGACCATTCTCTCGATTCAGTATGGCTGGCCCGGACCGAGATGTCAAGTTCCGAGTCATCAAAGGAGGCGCAAGGCATGAATGCCTTATTCAGACGTCCTCGATTTGCCAAAAAATGAAATCCCATGCAAGGGACTGAATTAGAACCGTCGGCAGAAAGCAACATGTGGTAAGGGGAAAGTTCGCATCACATAACGTATCGCCGTCACCAATATCTCCACTCTCGAAAGAGTCAGAAGGGTAAGCAAACTATGCCTTCATCCAAGCCCGATTAAGCACAAGCGAAGAGCTATAATAGAGTCCTCGCTCCAAAGTAGCAGGGACATATCGGACCTCGAAACGTCGCCTACGCATCATATGGTAAGGTAAAACTGCCTCCCTTCTTCGTTATTTTATACTAATCTGTATGCAGACACCCGGCTAGGGAATTCGAAAGTGTTAACCCTTCCCGGAGATTCCAAGGCCTTAACGGTGCCCGTCGCACTCTTTCCTCTCGGTCGAACTTCCGCCCTGAAGAGGTCCTCGCCAGCAAGGTTCTCAGAAGAGCAACGTGCCTCTTAAGGAGGATCCTACAAGCTCGCAGGACTTCCTTTGCAATCAACCCCGAACGATGGAGGACAACCCCCTTGAAGGCACCGTCCGCTCGAAAGGGCCGGGGAACGATAGATTGAGTTCCAATAGGAAATCATGTACCAAGCCAAACATTCAAAGGAGCCATGCCCGCGTGAGCTGAGCTCACGGCAACGAAATAACATATATTCACGACAAGCAATTAAAGATTATCTTTCAACATCTCGTACTCCAAAAAAGAAAAATTTAGCATGCTCACGGCAAGGATTTCCCCCCTCCCCAATCGAGTACATCCTGAAATACTCGAAGACTTAGTGTCAACGATTTAACACTCACATGACCTCATGGTCGGAACTCCATGCTCATAAGGCCCCCAACGAGGCAATTTCGAGCCCACGAGTAATGGAAATTTCAAGCCTAAGCAAACTCGATGAATCAGAGACTGTCGTCAATTGCCATACACTAGAAAACCCCGTGAGACCCCGAGCGGGCAAACTTGATCTAGCTAGATCTATTTTACATAGCAACAAAAACTGTAAGACCTCAACAGGCATGACAAACTGTAAGACATCAACAAGCATGACAAACTGTAATACCTCAACAGGAATGACAAACTGTGAGACCTCAATAGTCATGACAAACTGTAAGACCTCAATAGGTATGAAAATTTTGTAAGACCTTACTACAGGCATAAAACTCAGTCCTGAAGTTTAGGCTATATGTCGCATTTGTAAGACTTCCGAAACGGCATATCCTTGATGTAGACACCTAAACTATCACTCGAGATAAAAAATGGCTCCGGCCAAACACATATGACTACGGTCAAAACGGCTGCACCAGCCAAATTAACGAGACTCGAGGATGCCTGACCGTCGCTAACAAAATCATAGGCCATTACTTTGAATCTATTTCGAAAAGAACCGATTAAAACAGGCTACCCTCAATAGGCAAATGAGCTTCGACCATGTCAGCTCCAAATCACACAACTTCGAGTTACTCAGCCTACAAGCTAAAAACCTTCTGAGGTGCTTGAAAATCACTGCTAACGACTTAAAATCGAGGTTCTTCCCGAACCGATGACGGGATGGGGAAAATCATTTCAAAAAGACCTTAACAAGAGGAAATAAAGCCTACATATGCCTAAGGGCAAAAGCGTAAAAGTTATAGTCGCCAGCCAAACAAGCCTCAGGGCCACACACTAAAAGGTCGCAACGACAAAAAATGTAAGAGCCATTGTCACTAGCTAAAAATTGGAAAACTTGAGAATTAAAATGAGCTCGAGTCATCACCCGATTCGGAGACCAGATCCAAAACATACGCCTAAGGGAAAAAGCATAAGAGCCATAGTCGCCAGCCAAACAATCCTCAGGGCTGCATACCTAAAAGGTCACTTCGATCTAGGGCATAAGAGTCATCCTCGTCGACCCACAAAAATACAAAACTAGAAGGTCAATTGAGTCCGAGTCGCAATCCGACTCAGATACTGAACCCGAGACAGCCGAGAAAAAGGTAAGGGCTCCCACGCCAGCTTGCACTAAAAGCCGCATCAACCAAACGCGTAAAAGCCTCATGACATGTCTAATAAACCCCAGAACTGCAGTACGAATCTAAGGATTCTGTCTAAACTCCAAAACTAGCCTGCCTGGTCAAAAGCAAAGTAGAACGGAATACATAAGAGATTAAAGCTTCAGGTCCTCTTTTATTCACATACGCTAAAGAGGGCTACGACCTATCAGCCTCATCTTTGCTCTCCATGACATCGACAAGAAGTGATCTAGCATCACGCTCATCTGCCCTCGCTCAAGCCAGCTCTTCCGGGAGAACAATACCCGTGGCGCTGACCTCTTCAAGTACCTCTCTTCGGGATCTTCAGCAAACATATTCCTCGATCCTCTTTTAACAATCGAGGTACCTCTTCAACTCGTCTTGGTCGTTAGTTACATCCTTCAAATAAATTTCCATCTCCTGATCAGCCTTAGTCTGACTTAATATTGCTTCAGCCCGAGCATCGATGATTTTAGCCCTGACCTTCGAGAGTTTGAACTCTAGCTTTGCGATCATATCTTCTTGAACTAAAGTATTTTAAAGAGCCAAGCGGAGTTGGGCCTCAAAGGCAGGAACTTTGGCCAAAGCACCCTTCTCCTCCGAAGCTTGAACCTGCACCTGAGCCCTCAGTTCACCATAAGCATTCCTAACCCGGCCGGCTTTGCCCCTAAGATACTCCAGAGCCTCCATCATTTTTCTACAACTAAGATAAGAAAAGAGATTAACCTTAAGGGTTAAAAAGGTAGAACGTTTACTAAAAGAGGTTACCTGCTCCATCAAATAACTCTCGTAATTCAAGCTCCAGTACGCCTCATATCGCCAGAGCATCAACTCAACCTCCCTCTCCTCGCTGAGGAGCCTAAGAGACTCACCATCATCTAGAGTTTCTGAAACCTAGACCCATGACGGAGCAGATCAGACCTGAGCCTATCAAAGGCCTGTAGAAGAAAAACTTAATAAGGAAGGGAAGACGCGAAATACGGAAGGACTACGCCAAAACTCACCATGAAGTGAAGCCGGTGGACTTCCTCAAAGGCCGAGCACACTCCTGTTAATCCAGCCTCTTTGGCCCTAGAAGAACCAACCTCGATCGAGGCATATTCACTCAGAGGAACCACTACTCCAGAACCAAAGATTCTAGGAACAACAGGCTTGGGGAATGTTCTTTCCTTGAAGACACGGGCCTATTTTGCCCCACTAAAAGCTCCATCACACTACAAGTGTAAGTCCCTTTTATCACCATCGTCCCTTGGCTTGGAGGCCGGCGACTCCTCCCCCTCTCAGAGGAACACAACCTCGCCCTAAGGGACTGCCCGATACTCACGACAGTAAAGCCAGTACAAAAAAAAGGGAAAATGTCATCTCAAATATACGAAGACCAAAGTAAAAGCAACGTACGTGCACACCTTGGTATTTCACTTCCCATCTGCCATGGGACACAGCTCGCCACCTACTCTCGTTGCAAGTCGAATGGGTCGCCAACCTCCGAACCCAGCCATGAAAATGGGGAACTTTGCCTGGTGACCACGAAGTTGCTGCAGGAAACGAGGAAAATACTAAACTGGCTTTCGCTATAAGCGAATCTAAGAAAGATCGAGACACTTCACTCACGCGGATAATTTTATCCCCCGGGAAAAGGCATGCGCTCCACGGGGATAACGTCAATGGTATAGACCCGGACGAATTGACTAACCCACTCTTGATCCCCATCTTCCTCGTCATCAACAACAAAGGGCGTGGATGAACGGCACCACAAGGTTAGCAAGCCTCAATGATGAAAGGGCCGGTACAACCTGACGAGGTGGCTAAGCGTGAATTCGAGCCCAGCCTTCTCTGTAAAGAATCTTATCATTAGCACTATTCGCCAAAACAATGGATGTATCTATGCCAAAGTAATCCGATACTTCAGGAAGAAATCAAGCAAGACCCTATCAAGGGGACCTAGTGCCGAAGGGTATAAGTGCACGTTCAGGAAGCCATCAGCAGGGTCTGTAATACTCTCATCTAGGGAAAGTGCCTACAACGCTACCCCCTCGCCCCATTTGTACTATCTCCTCGCCATCTCCATATGTTCCTCTCTTATCGAGGACATAGTCCTTAGAGTAAACTCCCACAGATCCTGAGCACTGGGAGTGGAACTCTCCCCTCCCTGCTGGGCTGGCCCTAAAGTAGCAGTCATGGCTATGGTAGAATTGGCAGACTGAAGCAGGGATTTACACCAACACTTTTACGCTCAAGGTAACGAAGGACCCGATGCCAAGGAAAAAGGGTAGCTATTTATAATAATGAGATCTTCCAAAGTAGCAAGAGATACCCTATATATATGTGGGAAACAACAACAATTTGCCTATACAGGATAAGCCCCGTGAGGTCAACATCCTCGATAAAGATCCTGGGGTTGTACCCGACCCCAGAGACCTCCATCAACAAGAAGTTAGGCTTCAAGGAGCCAAAAACATCATCTCTAGTCCCGAGGTATTGCCCAACCTCGAGGACCTCCATCGACAAGAAGTTAGGCTTTAAGGAGCCAATAATATCATCTCCATTCGCGAGGTAGTACCCGACCACAGAGATCTCCATCGACAAGAAGTTAGGCTTCAAGGAGCCAACACCATCATCTCCAGTCCCGAGGTAGTGCTCTACCTCGAGGACCTCCAAAAGAATTCAGGCTTTGGAAAGTCTTCTGCACTATCATAGAGCTCGAGGTGGTACCCGAACTCGTGGTTTTCCTTTCTAAAAAAGAAAAATAAGCACTTCAAGCTCCACCCGCAAGGGCTCAACTTCAGGAAGTCACCTAAGTGCGAACAACCCTTCCTTAGAATCCTGCCTACAAACACCTTAAAAGGTTATCTACATCAAAGCTCAAAAGTGAAAGTTCCAAGTGCCCGAAATTTATTTTTACTTTGGTTCTCTATCTCCATGTAACTTGAAGGGCCCAATGGCCTGAGTCCATCGTACCAAGCCAATTGGTAGAAGATCGAAAAGAATGCTCACGCCCGAGCTAGATATCAACAGTCAACAACATAGGAAAACATTCTAAAGCCTCAAGGCGCACAAAAACACACGATAATAGGGCAAGTATCAAAAACATGAATCAAGAAAGTATCTCTATATTCATGAATATTCGTGTCCAATGGCCCTCGAGGGGCCTTCTCATATGATTACAAAAGCCTACAGAGGATCTGTACACAAAACAGAGAAGTAAAAGGATGTACATATGATGAAAACCTAAGAACCTAGTCCATCCTCAAAAGTCTATCTCCGGTATCAGCATCCTCGAAGCGCCGCCCCTTCGAGATCACATCCTCGAAGGTAATTCCTTCGGCCACCATCTCCTCTAGGTTCCCATCTCAATTTTGCGGAAGGGCCTCGCCAAGGGAAAAAGATGAAGAAGAGGAAAATAAGGGGATGCAGAGGAGCGAAGAAAAGAGACATAGCCCATCGAAGCCAAAGGTTGAAGATTCGGCGGGCCCTAGTGTAACGACCCGATTGGTCATTTTGAGCCCTATCGCATCATTCAGTAGTCTGAGGCCATGAGTAGCTTCATTTCAAGTATTGTGACTTGTACTTGTGGTCGGAACTGAATTTCAGGAAGTCTAGAGTTGATTTAGAAAGAGAATTCTTATTTCGAAAGCTTAAAGTTGAAAGAATGAACTAGGATTGGAATTTTGAGTAAACGACCTCAGAATCGGGATCTAAAGGTTCCGACAAGTTCGTATTATGATTTTTGACTTGAGCGTATGCCCGGTTCGGGTTTTGGATAACCCGGGAATGTTTTGGTGCCTATTGAGGAAGTTAGCATTTTAGAAGAAATTTCATAAGTTTGGATGGAAGTGCATTTCAGTGTTATCGATGTCCGTTAGAGATTCCGAGACTATGAATAGCTCCGTATGGTGATTCTGGAGTTGGGGCGCGATCATAAGTGAATTCGGAGGTCCTTAAGTCATTTTGAAGTCATTTGGCTAAAGATAGAAAATTGAAGGTTTTGAGAAGTTTGATCGGAAGTGGACTTTTTGATATCAAGGTCAGAATTCGATTCCGAAAGTTGGAGTAGGTCTGTAATGTTGAATATGACTTTTGCACAAAATTTGAGGTCAATCGGACATGATTTGATAGGTTTGAACATCAAAAATAGAAGTTTGAAGTTTTAAAGTTCATAAAGCTTGAATTAGGGTGTAATTCGTGATTTTCGTGTTGTTTGATGTGATTTAAGGCCTCGAGCAAGTCCGTAATGTATTTTGGGAGTAGTTGGTATGATTGGTTGGGGTCCCGGGGGCCCCGGGTGGATTCCGGGTGGTTAATGGAGCGAAAATGAAATTTTTGGAAGGCTGAGGTCTGCTGGTTGCTGTCATAACCGCACCTGCGGAAAAGGGGCCGCAGGTACAGAGCTGCAGAAGCGGCTAGGAAGGCGCAGGTGCGGGTTTAAGTCAGGAGTAAAGGGACCGCAGATGTGGTCAAGGTTCCGCAGAAGCGGGACCACACCTGCAGTAGAGGAATAGAGAAGCGGAACTGTCGACGCCCCCATTTTCTCGTGAAATCGGGTTTACGACATTTGGGAAGACAACTCTATTCCTGTTTGGAATTTGGGTTTTGTATTTGAAGAGTCACCACCTAATGATTAAGTGAATTAGGACAATAAGGGTTTTGAGTTGGAAAACCAGAGTTCGGGTAAAGGCTAGAAATTATCTCGAGGGGAAGGTGTTAGGAACCCCTCAAGATCCACTTGTGTGGTTCCCGACCATGTTACAATTGTGACTTTACAAATAAGCAATTAAGGCTCAAATAAATGGGCTTGCACACAAGTTTAAACTCATTTGAGAAAAAAAGATAATGCAGGATTTCGTGAAGAAAGAAAAGAAAAAAAAGGATTTAAATAACTTATAGAGAAAAAGAGTAAGAAAACACATAAAGGGAGGGGAGTCCTAGGTTTATACATAATGTGGATCACCCCACACAACACCTAGTAACCTTTTATACACAGGGTGTTATCGCGTGGTCATCATATCCATATTCCACCCTTCCACCCCGTAAAGGTTAGTTTGAAAATACGTGAGTTGGTCACGAGGCTTATTACGTGATATTACCCGTCCCGTCCTATAACTACCGGAGGGTGTTTAGGACTACTAATCCTATGAGGTGAGTACTAGGCTGAACCCCTAGGTTTTAAAGGATAAAATCCTAAACGACAAGTAGAGAAATAGTTAGGACTTGCACAGATGGGGTACACATAAATAGTTATATCGCTCAAATATCCCTCCACAAATAAGTCATGTAAATAGCACATTTCAAACAGTGATAAAGGTCTCAGATTAAGAACTTCAACATGAATTCTAGATGTGAAAACAGTGGCAAACATCAAGTCTTAATGAATTCCAGAAATATGACTGATTAGTTTGAAAATCCATTTTTTGTTTTGAACAGGCGGTGTATAACTAATCGAGTTTTGTTTGTGATTGATTTTAGCAAACGTTAGGCCTAAGGTTTGCCTAGGAGTTTTATTGAGTACTTAGCCCAGATTTAAAAAGGTAGACATGCTGAAAATAGATCCGAGAGTACACCTAAGAACATGATATCTACATGTGATTTATGCATGCGGAGACAGTATTGTTTCAAAAGAAGAAGTTATTTAGCGCTATTTCTGATGAAGCATGTAGTTAACATCATTAATATCTAATGTGGATCCTTAAATGTACACGGATGTGAAGATATGCATACATGAATAGACCTAAGGAAACATGATATCTAATGCAAACATGTCCTATGTAGGATCTCTATTGCGCACAGAGATGAAGTAAATCCTACAGCTTGTTTTCTACCCAAAATTATGCTAAGCATGCATCATCCCTACCCTTTTCACTATCCAGCCCTGAAGTATTTTACAAATAATTATTACAGACCAAAATTGCTGAATTACACAACTGAATAAAAGAAAAATCAATAAGCTATACTATAGAAAGCCTAACAGTAGGCCCAAAGTACCAGATCCACTTTCTATATGCCACGACCTTATAACCCAAGTGTGTCATAGTCTCTAAGGATCTCAGAAGATCCTGGACAGTGCTCACACCCAGACACCCTAGCAGAGAATGAGTAAGTGTAGTGTAGAAGGCCGGCCTTGAGTGTCAGAGTTCAATGGGTACTCAGAGGGTCCCCAAGGCAGTGCTCACTCGAAGGGGGCAGAGCCTAGAGTCTAAGAATAGTGTGAAGTGCGGGAAGAAGAGTTTTAAGGAGAATTTCAAGTTTTGAAAAGAGTAATTGAGACAACAGCCTTGAAAACATGATTTCATAAAATGATGAAAGATTTTGGTAAAATATTTTTATCACAGAGAGAAGCAATACAACGACAACCATTAGGTAAAGAACTCATGAAAGAGCAAAAACAAATTGGAGTAAGGGATTGGGTACAGATAACTTTGATATTAGCACTTAGATAGAGTTATAGTTATCACATAATTACCACATAGTTGTCACAATAATAGAATGGATTAATAGGGTTAGGATTGCATAACACTCAAGTAGTAGGAGAGGCAGTTTTGAGCATATAATGAGAGCATAGTGACAACAACCAGGTCAGGGTGAGGATCAGCAAATCATAAACACATAAGGACTAAAGTCTCAGAAGGAACTGGAGACATATCAGACTCAAAGAAAGGGAGGGATATGGGTATAGTAATGACATAATCACAAGGAAACATATGGAAAACAAGACACACATTCAGACTTAAGCTAGTTACATGATAAGCAGTGGAACCAAAGGATGAAACACATAAGGAACAGTAAGTAAGTAAGCAAAAACAAAAGCATGTTGTGTAGATGCTACAAAGCTAAATAGCAAAACATACCAGTTATAGACTAGGGGAATAACAAAGTGCTGGAGATAACACAATAGTAGCAGTTTGCAGGACAAGGAAAATAGCTACAGGACAGTAATATGCAGGATCAGAGCAGCAGTAGTATGCAAAAACACAAGAGCAGTAGAGACTACTCAGTCATGGGTGTGTTTGTGGGATAAGTGATTTCAAAGGCAATTTGTGTCAGTGTCTTTTCGTGTGAATCTCAATGTGTGTGTGAAGAAGGAAGACATGTCTTTATATAGTTTTGAAAACAAGTAGTACACAGGCAAAGAGTGCACAAACATGGAAATAACAATCAATTAGTGTCAATTAAGACAACTGGACTCCTTTAATTAAGGAGTCTAGTTCAAACGGTGAGTCAAGATAGAATAAGGAAAGAAATCACTTCAGCAAGGCTGATTAAGGCAAGGAATCACATAGTGCATAATCAAGGCCAAATACAAGTGGGTAATTAAGGAAAAGTTGAAATAACCGTGTAAAAAAATAGGGTATCCGTTCGAGAATCAACCAAAGGGATCCCAGATCAAAGCGTAATCCCAGGGAATCCAAAGTAATTAAGGAAAGAATCACATAAATATAGAAATAATTCAAAATTGGTACAGAATTGCCGAAGGAATACACGAGATCATATTTTTATGGAAAGCATCACAAACATGAGATTTTTACACAAGAGGATAAGCACAAATCATCAAATAAATAGCCAGTAGGGTAAGAGTCGGAATTATTGAGCATTTAAATAGCAGTCACATGGTTAATAGGAAGAGATGTTCATAGAAATCAACAGGAAAAAGGTCATAGTAGCGAATTAAACAGGAGTCACGGAGAACACATGAATGCACACAATTAGGTAAAAAAAAGATACACACAATAAGGGTTAACCTAAAATTGGGGTTTCAGCATAACAATCAAGGAAACAAGAAAGCATAAAATAATCTATTAAACACAGTAGAGGCGCTTTAAAAATCAAAGAACTGTTTGGAGAAATTGATCGAGAAACCCTAGTTCTTGAAATTGTTAAAAACAGAAAACACGATGAAAATTCATAGAATCGTAAATATCCAACGGATCTTAAAAGAAAACCCAGAATATAGAAAACATGGTTTCGTGGAACCCAAAAAAGAGGGCAAACCTCATGAACGGCATAGATTTAGCAGAAGATACTGCAAACTTACTCAAATGGTCGGGGATTGGCCGGAAAATGGCAAGAGACCCATGGGGGGGGGGGTGAGTGAACCACTCCAGGTTCATCTGAGGAGCCTAGGATATCATTGAGTGGTTGAGAGACGGGTAGATGACCAAGAGGTAGTGAGGAGCCATAGGTTCGGGTGAGAGAACTGGTCGGAGAAGGTGAACATACCCCGTCGGAGGGGAGAAGCCAAAGGGCTTCTAGAGAGTACCACATAGATAGAGCGAGAATGAGAGATAGAGAGAGATAAGGAGTCTCAAAAATGAGACGGGAGAAAGGGGTAGGTGAGGGTTTAATTAAGGCAATTAAATCTGGGCCGTTGATCTCATTTGATCAACGGCTTAGATTAAAATGGGAGTGGACCGGGTCAATAAGGGATTGGGCTGGGTTGGTTCAGATGGGGTATTGGGCCATTTGGGTTTAATTACAATCTGACGGGGTAGGGTTAAATTGGGGCTATAATTGAAATGCAAATGAGGCCGTTTGTTAAATAGCCAATTTTCTCCTTTTATTATTTTTTATAAAATAGTAAAAATGATTTGAAAATAAATTAAAGGTACTGGACTAATTAATAACATATAAATATTAAAGTAAAATACTAAAAGTGATTTTATGATTATAAAATGTTGTTAATTAAAAATAGGTTATAATTGCAATTATATGCAATTTATCTTGAAAATACCAAAAAATGTCTAAAAAATAACTCAAAAATTACCTTAATTATATCCTAGTATAAATATGAGATTGAAATAAGTTATTCACTAAAAAATGCTAGTTTGGGAATAATTATTGAATTTTGTAGTGTAGAAATAGACAATAAATTGATTTAAAAATCTTTTAAGATTAAAGGAGAAATACCAAAATTTTTAGGCATGCTTATATATGCATGTCCATGCTATTTTAAGAATATTTTGAGTGTAAAAAAATATGTAGGGAAAAATTAGATATCAACAGCTGCCCTTTTTTACCCGAGAAAGATGAAAGAGTTGTTGGGTAAAGATATGATGGACAATTTTTGACCGAAAGAAATGATGTGAAAAGGTTTTAACCAAGCTCTGGCTCCTGAGCTGCCTACATGTCCCTGGTATTATAGGAATCAGGCCATACAAAGTTCAGGGAATCCATTGGCGGAACATGACGATGGAGATTTCGAATGACGGAGACAATATTCGGGTTGGGAAAGATGGTCGGGGACCGTTGGGCTGTGGGAACCAGAGCGAGATTGCTCCTGCTGTGATGGCCGTTTCCAGCTGGTGTACCTGCAAATGAGCAATTCGAACATATCGTGCATAAACTCAAACATGATGCAAGTTCCCGTTGGACCATGAATGCTGTCTTTGGACCAGTAGAATGACGTCCTGGGCCATGAAGAGTATAAATAGAGGATTTGCAGGCTATGAAATGATGTTCTTGGGCTATGATAATGGTGCCTCCTAACCATGATGCCTTTGAATAATGATGTGTAAAAGATAAAAGCAGGGTCCTTAAGACATGGCATGGTGTTCTCGCACTATGAAAATGGTGCCTCCGAACAATGACGCCTTTGGACAATTTGGCGATGTTTCAGCCCATGAAATGTAGGATTTGGCGGTGTTTCAGCCAATGCAAGACTTAAATGAAATGGCGATATTTCAGCCGTGCAAAAATGTAAATACAAATGGCGATCTTTCAGCCAGTGCGGGATTTAAATGAAGTTGGCGATATTTCAGTCGATACAGAGGTTTCAATAGAGTTGGAGATATTTTAACCATGCAAAGATTTAAATAAAGTTGGCGATATTTCAGCCATGCAGGATTTAAATAAAGTTGGTGATATTTCAGTCGTGCAAAGATTTAGATAAAGTTGGCGATATTTCCGCCGTGCAAAGATTTAGATAAAATTGACGATACTTCGGCCGTGCAAAGATTTAAATAAAGTTAGCAATATTTTATCCGTGCAAAGATTTAAATAAAATTGGCGATATTTCAGCCATGCAGGATTAAAATAAAGTTGGCAATATTTCAGTCGTGCAAAGATTTAATTAAAGTTGGCGATATTTCGGCCGTGCAAAGATTTAAATAAAATCGGAGATATTTCAGCCGATGTAAAGATTTAAATAAAGTTGGCGATATTTCAGCTGATATAATGATTTAAATAAAGTTGGCGATCTTTCAGCCATGCAGGTGGAGACAATGCTTAATCTCGGAAGGCAGAAAGGTAGCCTTATGCAATGCAAGAAAAATGCAGGATGGTGGTAGAGCTTAACCTCGGAAGGCAGAAAGGTAGCCTTATGCAATGCAAGGAAATGTAGGATGGAGGTAGAGCTTAACCTCGGAAGGCAGAAAGGTAGCCTTATATAATGCAAGGAAATGCAGGATGGAGGTAGAGCTTAACCTCGGAAGGTAGAAAGGTAGCCTTATGCAATGCTAGAAAATGCAGGATGGAGACAATGCTTAGTCTCGGAAGGTAGAAATATAGCCTTATGCAATGCAAGAAAATGCAGGATGGAGGTAGATCTTAACCTCGGAAGGCAGAAAGGTAGCCTTATGCCATGCAAGGAAATGCAGGATGGAGGTAGAGCTTAACCTCGGAAGGCAGAAAGGTAGCCTTATGCAATGCAAGAAAATGCAGGATGGAGACAATGCTTAGTCTCGGAAGGCAGAAAGGTAGCCTTATGCAATGCAAGAAAACATAGGATGGAGACAATGCTTAGTCTCGGAAGGCAGAAAGGTAGCCTTATGCAATGCAAGAAAATGCAGGATGGAGACAATGCTTAGTCTCGGAAGGCAAAAAGGTAGCCTCATGGAATGCAAGAAATAAAGGTGGAGAGTAACGGAATCTCTTAGTTGATAGACGATAGCTGATAGTTGGTTGTGTCATTATGGCCACTGGGGAGGTCATGTGTGGATAGTACTTGTAAGTGAGTGATGATTCTGAGAGTTGTACTCCTGCAAAATATAAGTATGAACCGGATTTGATGGTTCTATGTTTTGGGGTGCCTGCATTCAAAGTAAGATCGTGAGTTTTGTCAAGGGGGGAAGGTTAGTTCGTCTTCATGTGGACTCCGCTCATCCTATTAGGCTTTTATTGGGGGTAGCGTCGCTAAACAAAGCAATTTTGATAGTAGCCATACATGATTTAGTAAAAAATATGATGTAAATACATAATTTAAAATGATTTTCTTTTAGATGAACAGACGACTGCGACGCGGTTCAAGACATTGCGACCTCTTTTCTTCGGAATTTTGAGGGTCCTCCTCAAAATTTCTGCCCCTGTTTACTGGGCTGGTGTTTCTGACGGATGCGTGCGATGAATGGCTGAAAGTTGACTTCAGAATTTTGAGGGTCCTCCTCAAGATTCTGCCCCAGTTTCCAATATCGGGGAAAATGAAAATTTTATTGAATTGTGACCGAACTCGTAGGGCTGCCTACGTATCCCCTCTTAAACGGGAATCAGGTCAAGCGTAGTTCAAATTACATCATACAGAAATTATAACGATTACACATAATAACACTTGACTACATATGAATTAATCGGCTTTGGCCAGACTTCTCCATCCATTTCTGCGAGTATGAGGGCTCATCCTGTTAGGACCTGGTGAACCATGTACGGGCCTTGCCAGTTAGGAGAGAACTTTCCTTTGGCCTCATCCTGATGCAGAAAAATTTTCTTCAACACCAGCTGCCCCGATGTGAATTGTCTCAGCTTGACTCTTTTGTTGAAGGCTCTGGACATCCTGCTCTGATACAATTGACAATGGCAAACTACATTCAGTCTTTTCCCATCTATAAGGGATAACTTCTCATAGCGACTCTTTACCCATTCTGCATCTTCAAGTTTCGCTTCCTGTATAATCCCCAGGGAGGGAATCTCTACCTCGGTTGGAATGACTGCCTCGGTACCGTAAACTAACATATAGGGTGTCTCCCCAGTTAATGTGCAGACTGTGGTACGGTATCCCAATAAAGCAAAGGATAGATTTTCGTGCCACTACTTGTGTTTTTCTATCATTTTCCTTAGTATCTTCTTGATGTTCTTATTGTCTGCTACTATAACTCCATTCATCTAAGGTCTGTAGGCTGTAGAATTCTTGTGCTTGATCTTGAACGTCTCATACATTGCTTTCATCAGATCACTATTGAGATTGGAACCATTATTAGTGATGATTGACTCTGGGACATCGAACCGACAAATAATACGGTCGCGGACAAAGTCTGCCACAACCTTCTTGGTTACTACCTTATATGATGCTACTTCAACTCATTTGGTGAAATAATAAATTGCCACTAGAATGAACCTGTGCCCGTTTGATGCAGCAGGATAGTTAGGTCCGATGGCATCCATTCCCCAAGCGGCGAACGACCATGGTGAGCTTATTGCATTGAGCTCATTAGGAGGCACCTTTATCATGTCTGCATGAGTCTGGCAGCGATGGCATTTTTGGACATACTGGATGCAGTCCGTCTCCATGGTCATCCAGAAGTAACCAGCTCGGAGTATTTTCTTGGCTAAGACGAAACCATTCATGTGTGGGCCAGAGGTCCCTGCATGAACCTCCTCCAACAACCTAGATGCTTCCTTTGCTTTGACACACCTTAGTAATCCCAAATTGGGAGTCCTCCTATACAGGATTCCTCCGCTGTGAAAGAAGTGATTGGATAACCTCCGCAGTGTGCGCTTCTGAGTAGTGTTTGCAAGTTCTAGATATTCTCATGTTGACAGACACTTCTTGATGTCATGAAACTATGGTTTCCCATCTACTTCTTCTTTGACATGAGCACAGTAAGCGGGTTGATCCTGGATTTTTACCGGGATAGGATCAATGAAGTTCTTATCTGGATGTTAAATCATGGACGATAGAGTGGCTAATGCATCGACTAACTCATTCTGGACTCTAGGGACATGCCAGAATTCTGCCTTTGTAAACCTCTTCCTCAACTCCTGTACATGATGCAAATACGGGAGTATTTTGGAGTTCTTGGTTGCCCATTATTCTCGGACCTGATGTATGAGCAAGTCGGAATCCCCGATCACTAGTAATTCCTGAACGTTCATGTCAATGGCCAGCTTGAGCCCTAAGATGCAGGCTTCGTACTCGGCCATGTTGTTGGTGCACGGGAACCTGAATTTGGCAGACACCAAATAATGCTGGCCTGTTTCTGATACTAGAACTGCTCCTATGCCAACTCCTTTAAAGTTTGCTGCTCCATCAAAAAACATTCTCCAGCCATCATAGGATTCTGCAATGTCTTCTCCTATGAAAGAGACCTCTTCGTCGGGAAAATACGTTTTTAAAGGCTCGTATTCTTCGCCCATGGGATTTTCGGCAAGATGATCTTCTAGTGTTTGTCCTTTAATCGCTTTCTGGTTCACGTAGACAATATCAAATTCACTCAGCAGGATTTGCCATTTGGCCAACTTTCCCATGGGCATGGTCTTCTGAAAGATGTACTTCAGCGGATCCATCCTTGATATGAGATAAGTGGTATAGGCACAGAAATAATGCCTCAACTTCTGAGCTACCCAAGTCAGAGCACAACAGTTGCATTCTAGCAGGGAATAATGGGCCTCGTACGGGTTAAACTTCTTGCTGAGATAGTAGATGGCTTGCTATTTTCTTCCCGTTTCATCGTGTTGTCACAAAACACAACCGAATGCCCCATCTAGTACTGCAAGGTAGAGCAATAGCGGTCTACCCGGTTCGGGTGGGACCAGAACTGGCGGCGTTGACAGGTATTCCTTGATTCTGTCAAAGGCTTTCTGACAATCATCAGTCCATTTAGTGGCGGTGTCCTTCTTCAACATCTTAAATATTGGTTCACAAATGACAGTGGACTGAGCTATGAACTGGCTGATGTAATTGAGTCACCCCAAGAAACTCATAACCTCTTTCTTATTCTTTGGCGGTGACAATTCTTGAATGGCCTTAACCTTTGACTGATCCAGTTCTATCCCTCATCGAATTAAGATGAAACCAAGCAGTTTTTCGGCAGGAACTCCGAATGCACATTTGGTGGGATTCAGTTTCAGATTGTACCTTCTCAATCTGTTGAAGAACTTCCTCAAATCTTCCATATGGTCAGTGGTTTCTTAGATTTGATAATGACATCGTCTATATACACCTCGATCTCTTTGTGTATCATATCATGGAAAATAGTAGTCATGGCCCTCATGTAGGTGGCCCCAGCATTCTTTAATCCAAACGGCATCATCTTGTAACAATACATCCCCCATGGTATGATAAAAGACATTTTCTCCACGTCTTCTTCGTACATCCATATCTGATGGTACACAGCAAAACAATCGACGAATGAATGCAGCTCGTGCTTGGCGCAGTTGTCAATCAGGATGTGTATGTTCGGCAAGGGGAAGTTGTCTTTCGAACTGGCCCGATTAAGGTCCCGGTAGTCGACACTGACTCCGACCTTCCCATCCTTGTTTGGCACTGGCACAATGTTGGCCAACCATGTTGGAAATTCCACTACCCCGAGGACCTTGGCTTTGACTTATTTGGTAACTTCCTCCTTGATTTTCAAACTGATGTCTGGTTTGAACTTCTGAGCTTTTTCTTTACCGGCAGACATGTTGGATCTATTGGCAGTTTGTGAGCTACAATAGATGTACCGAGTCTGGTCATATCATCATACGACCAGGCCAATATGTCCTCATATTCTTTTAAGAACTTAGTGTACTCTTCCTTTTTTGACAGTGACAGGTGAACACTGATGCACATTTCCTTGACATTCTCAGTATCCCCAAGTTGACAACCTCAGTTTCGTCCAGGTTAGACCTAGGCCTATCCTCAAAGTCCTCAACCGCTTTAACGACCTCTTCTGGTATATCAACCTCTTCTAAGTCTATATCCGTTTGTTGCATTATCTCTTCACATGTCACATTTGTCGATTCATCAAGATAAGTAATAGTAATGCTGTGTAAATAAAGTAAATGATAGAGAAAATAATAAGAGCGAGATTTATAAGAAACTGAAATACTTTGATAAATTCCATAATTATTTTGAACATCAGAGCTCTTTTCAAAATTTAAAGAAAATACGGAAAGAAAATCAACTAGAGAAAAAGTAAAAGATAATGCATAGTGCTTTGTTCAGCCTTGCTACCCCGAAGCTTTCTGGGCCTTGGTGGTTCTGACGGACCAGTTGTTGAGACGCGCTCCTCATCTCACAGCTTGTATGGAACGGCCTTCCTCCTCAAAAATGACATGACAGTCCATACCGTGTTCTTCCAAGAACAAATTCTTCATTGCCGCCAATGTTTCTTCTTCCTCTGACCCATATAAGATGTCTGCCAGCTAGAAAGTCTGTTCTAGGTGGGGTATCGGGTGCTCCAGCAGATAGTAAGGGCCACGCCATGGTGGCGACCAGTTCCTGAATTCTTGCCAAGTATATCTACACCCTAACCCGAAGGTGGTGCCATGCTTCTTCAGTTTGATAGTCTTGGTAATTCCCTGGAGGTTTTTGCCGAGCCATTTGCTAGGTTCATACCCGCTCCAATTTAGTATACTTTCTATCTTGTTATCCCACCACTTATCTTTGTCCACAGCGTTGACTCGCTCGATGTGATGGTAGGTTTCTCCGCCTAACTTCCTTCTTCCTCCAATCGTTGGGATGGTCTGGCGACTGTATATGGGGTTACTATCGTTGCCATGAATGATCACCTCTTGGTGATTGCACTCGAACTTCACTGCCTGGTGTAGGGTTGATTCTACAGCTCCAGCGGCATAGATCCGAGGCCATCCCAATAGTAAGTTGTAAGATGCTGGGATGTCTATCACTTGAAAATCAACGTCGAACCAAGTTGGTCCCATTTGCAGACATAAATTGATCTCCCCAATAATGGACCTTTGGGAACCATCGAAAGCTTTGACGTTGATAGCCCCATCCTTGATTTCATGTAGACTCTTCCCCAATGTTCTGATGGTCACTAATGGACAAATATTGAGGTTGGACCCTCCATCAATCAAAGTCCTGGTGATGAAATAGTCTTCACACTGCACAGTGATGTGCAACGCTTTGTTGTGGCTTAAACCTTCAGGGGGAAACTCATCCTCATGGAAAGTGATTTTATGACTCTCCAATATCTGCCCGACCATGTTTTCCATCTCTCCTCCAGTTATGTTACTGGGTACATATGCCTCGCTTAATATCTTTATCAGGGCATTCTTATGTGTCTTGGAGTTTTGCAGCAGAGCTAAGATGGAGATCTGCGCTGGTGTTTTATTTAGTTGATCAACAACTGAGTATTCTTTTGCCTGTATCTTCCGCCAGATATCATTGGGCCCAGTTTCAATAGGCCGCCCAAAGGCCTGCTTACTTGATTCAACTACGTGCTCCGGAGAATAAATTCTGCTGGTCCTGGTTATACCTTGTGCTGCAATGGCTTCTCCAGACCTAGTTTTCCCCTTCCTTCTCACCTCGACGGTGTAATCCCAAGGAATGTCCTTTTTATGGAACGGTGTTGTGGCTGATATTGCTACAGGAACGGGCACCCTAGTTTTGGGAGGTAACACAGCAACTTCAAATGGTACAGGTGCCTTTGGAGACCCAAAGTCTACCTCAATAGGCTCTGCGGTCTTTGCGGATGACGGTGTTCTAAGCTTGAGACATATAGACATATTTACTTCAGCATCCCTAGAGGGCTGGATCTGGACTACAATTGGATTCAGTGTGACTGTTGGTTTCTTGGGCTCGTCACCTTCGGTAATTAATCCAATCGACCCTTTGGGGTCCCAATTATCTTCTACCTCGATCATGTTCACACCCACCCTTATGATCAGGCAAGGGATTGTTGTGAACATTAGGAGCATGCTCCTTTGCCACGATGATTTTGTTGTCAATTAGAGCCTGGATTTTATCCTTCAGAGATCGGTATTCATCATTGGTATGCCCTTTTATGCTAGAATGGTATGCACAGGTTTTGTTTGGATTGACCCATTAGGAAGGATTTTCTAGAGTTATGGCAGGGATTGGGGTGACGTAATCGGTAGCTTTGAGCCTTTCATATAGCTGGTAAATTGGCTCGGCGATGGCGGTGTATTTTTTGGGAGGTCTACGGTCGAAGTTAGGACGTAGGCTGGGGAAATTTTGGCGGGCGGGAGGTGATTGGTAGTGAGAAGGCTGAGCATTGTAGGCTTGGTAGACGGGTGTAGGTTGGGAATATCTTGGTGAGGTAGGTTGATATGTGGGGGATGGAGATGATTGGTAAGTAGGTGATGGAATTTGGTAGGATGGCGGAGGTGCTTTGTAATTAGGGATAGGTTGATATGTGAGGGGAGGTACCGGGTAAGCTTGGTATTTTACTGGGGATTTCATTCTCTGTGCAACCATCACGGCACTTACGTTCCATTTCTTGGACGTGCCACCAGACTGTAAGGCTTTGTTGGTAGCCTGCAGTGCCTCAAATTAGTAACCATACCGCTTTTAATGCCTTCCTCAATCCTTTCTCCTAGCTTGATGATGTCGGAGAATTTTTGGCCCTCTATCAGCATCAACCTCTCATAATACTGTGGATCCTGAGCTCAGATGAAATACCTGTTCATCTGTTCTTTTTCCAAGGCTGGACTGACCTTAGCAGCCTCTGATCTCCAACGAGTAGCATACTCGCGGAATGTCTCTATAGGTTTCTTCTTCAAATTCAGGATAAAGAAGACATCTGGTGCTTTTTCTGTATTGAATCTGAACCTATCCATGAAATTGGACACTATCCCTACCCAGCTTGTCCACTTCTTGGGATCTTGGCTAATGTACCAAGAGAGAGTATCACCTTTCAAACTTTTCATGAAGAGCTTCATGCGAATATTTTCATCTCTTCCGACACCGACCAGTTTACCACAATATGTCCTTAAATGGACTCTAGGATCTCCCAAGCCATTAAACATTTCAAACTTAGGAGGTTTGTACCCCTCGGGAAGTTCGACATCTGGCCGAATGCAAATGTCCTCATAATTTAACCCCTCAATACCTTTGTTTCCTTCAACACCCTGGACTAGGCTAGTTAGTTTCTTGAGCTCTGCAGCCAGATTCTTGATGAGGGAGTCTTTATCATCAGACTCCAGTGCGTTTGAGTGTATTGTGGCATGGTTTCCACATAGATGGGAGTGTGGTGGGGATGATCATTTAGCGATTCGGTAATGAGGAGTAGGGTGTTGTTTGAAGTGTGACAAATGTTGCAATTTTGATGGGGAGCGGGTTGTTTATGTGGTTTCGGGATGTTCTGTGGAGGTATAGGATTTTGAGCATTGGGAAAGTTGACGTCTGGGGTAGTGAGGGAGAATGACAAGCTTGCCAAGTTTTGAACTTGGTCCAGTTCTTCTTGAAATTTTAGTAGCTTCTGTTCGAGCTGGGCGGCACTTTCCTTGGACACCTGAATATCCTGAGGAACCTCTACCCTTTCAACCGAGCTCTCCTTCCTGATGTTGCTCAAGTCTTCCATTTTTGCTTTGTTCTTGTTTCTGATAGGACTTGGAGGAGGAGGTGGAGGGCCTTTAGATCTTGTGGAGTAGGATGATGATGCCATAGTGTATGAACTAACCTTTTAAGGAGGGGAATAAAATAAAAATAAAAATAAAAGGTAATAAGTTAGTATGGATTCTAAGAAAATGTTGCAATATTTAAACACATAGTATAAGAATATAACTCGTGTCCTAAGTTGGGTGCCTCATTGTGCCCGAGTTAGGCCTAGCGACAAGTTGATTTGGAGAATTTATAATGCTAAATGCCTCATTTTATTGATAAAAATAAGACGAATCCCAAAACAACACTAAAATTGCATAAAGTAAAATGTCACTAATGGCCATTGGCCTTATTACATTTTAAAGCAAAAAGAAAAGACTCCTAACTACTTGGTCCTAGAAGGACCTTCCCCAGACTCGGCATCTTTAGCTCCATCGAACAGCTTCACCAGCTCACGCAGCCCCAGCAGCAGATAAGCCCTAGCCAAATGTCCTCCTTCATTTCCCTCAGCGTTTTGGCAATTCTCGATCCTCTGGATGAATTTCCCCTCTAGCTCTACCAAACCTCGCTCCAAATACCCTAGTCGCTTGTTGGCACTGACGACCATATCTTTCCACTCCTCGATCAACTTCTCATTTGCTTCTTGAATTTCCTGATGTTCACTCTCGCACTCCCTGATCCTCTTGCGTAGTTGGTTGTATTTAACCTGGATTTTAGCCCTCTCGTCGACGACCCTGTGACCACGAACTGACCTGAGTTGTCCTAACCCAGCATGATCTCCTTCTAGCCAACTTGGATAGTATGGGTTGTAACCGGTATAGTATCTGTCAGGCTCTATGGAATCCTTTTCCAGTATGATCTTGTTATTCCACATATGTTGAGCTTGACATTTGTACGGACTATCTTCATCTTGGAAATCGGCCTTGAAATGACTCACCTTTTCAACCTTTGGTATGACTTGCTTCCTCCCTACCTACCTCATGACTCGGAGAGGGACATAGGGATAAGTTCCCACGGATGATGAACTCTCTAGTGGGGAACCATTCGAACATCCACTGTACCTTGTCTTCTTTCAGATTTTCAAACAGCTCTACCCATCCTCGAGCGTCTCCTGGCTGAGCAAACATGTTGGGCATATAGTTCATTCTCTTAGGATGGTGAAAGGCTATATGATCGTTCCACGGCCTTCGTGGAAGCTCCTGATGGTATTGACCCCTTTGAAGATGTTCTATAAGCCATAGTTGGAATAGTAAGTTGCAACCCTCGAAGTGACTGGCCCCTCGTTGACAGTTGCCCAAGGCTCGGTAGATCTCAACAACAATCATAGGCATTATGCTGAAAGGCTGCCCTCCAATCCCTTCCATTAAAGTCTTGGTGACCACGGGTAGTCTAGTATGTATCCTAGCCTTCTTCATAGGGAACACTATCATTCCCAAAAAGCAGAACATAAAGACAAAGACACTCCTATGGATATGCCCCAATGATGTGAGGGCGAATTCGTCTGGGTAGTTACGGTAGGAATTGCTATGGTCGTACCTCTCGTACAGATAGTCGAAAGGAATATAGGAATCCTTCAAGCAGGTCAAGTCTGTGTTCTTCTTCAGCCCTATCATCTTGAGAAAACCCCTACCCTTGCGATTTTCTGGCATGAGCAAACCTGGAGTCTCCTAAGGAATACCAGCTAACCCTCCTATTTCTTCGAGCAAAGGTGTCATTTCAAGATCCCCAAAGCGAAACACTGATCTATCACTGTCCCAAAATAAGGTCGCAGCCTCTATGATTTTGTTGTTAGGCTGGATTTCCAAAAGAGAAGGCAAATTCCGCAAATATTTGCGCACGAGAGTCCGGTCACTAGAATGAAGGTCTTCCCACCAGCTTAGCAACCATGGGTGAATATTGGTTACCATGCCGAATCTAGGGATTTCGTGCTTCATTTTTTGCAAAACAAAGTGTTAGTCCCTAACCCCACCGGACTCGACTATTTAAACCAATAATTAGCATGATGGCATTTAGTTCTCCAAATAAATGCACAGAATATGGTGTTGTCTGTTTGGGTTCCAAGGAAACTAGTGGACTTTGGACAAGTCTATCTTAAGGAGTCATTATGTGGACAACATAACTGACTCGACTAGGTTTGACAGTGATGCATGCACAGTTAAATAGAATAGGGTTTCTATGGGGTATTAGACTAGTACCCTTGAGCAGACAACTCAAGAGGGAAAGGCACGGAACTGTCGACTGCACCACTGATCGACTGGTTTTACCGCAAATATGCCTTTGCCAAATTTAGGGGGTAATAATATTGGAAGAGCGCAACAACTCATGATAAGCGTTGCTATAGTATTTGTTTGGCACCAGTGGAATATGATGTTGAAGATGCAATTACAAAGATGAAACAAATTGTCACGTATTTTCACGTTCATAATGATTACAATGATTGCTCAAAAATTACAACAGTATTGAAGGAAAGTAGTAAATGAAAGCGTTAAAAAAAGAACAAAAAAGCCAAGTCAATTTTGAATAAAGAAATTAAATAAAGCAGTAAAGAAGAAATAAAGTCACAAATAACATGAAATGGTAAAAGCGTTAAAAACTTCCCCAGCAGAGTCGCCATGCTGTTGACCGCCCCTTTTTTCTAACGAAATAGGGTTTATGACATTTGGGAAGACAACTCTACTCCCGTTTGGGATTTGGGTTTTGGATTTGAAGAGTCGCCACCTAATGATTAAGTGCATTAGGAAACTAAGGGTGCTGAGTTGGAAAACAAGAGTTTGGGTAAGGGATAGAAATTATCTCAAGGGGAAGGTGTTAGGCACCCCTCAAGATCCACTAGTGTGGTTCCCGACCATGTTACAATTGTAACTTTACAAATAAGCAATTAGGGCTCAAATAAAGAGGCTTGCACACAAGTTTAAACTCATTTGAGAAAAAAGATAATGCAGGATTTCGTGAAGAAAGAAAAAAAAAGGATTTAAATAACTTATAGAGAAAACAAGTAAGAAAACACATAAAGGGAGGGGAGTCCTGGGTTTATACATAATATGGATCACCCCACACAACACCCGGTAACCGTTTATACACTTGGTGTTATCGCGTGGTCATCATATCCATATTCTACCCTTCTACCCCGTAAAGGTTAGTTTGAAAACGTGTGAGTTGGTCACGAGGCTTATTACGTTCTATTACCCGTCCCTTCCTATAAGTCCCGGAGGGTGTTTAGGACTACTAATCCTATGAGGTGAGTACTAGGCTGAACCCCTAGGTTTTAAAGGATAAAATCCTAAATGACAAGTAGAGAAACAGTTAGGACTTGCACAGATAGGGTACACATAAATAGTTATATGGCTCAAATATCCCTCCACAAATAAGTCATGTAAATAGCACGTTTCAAACAGCAATAAAGGTCTCAGATTCAGAACTTCAACATGAATTCTAGATGTGAAAACAGTGGCAAACAACAAGTCTTAATGAATTCCAGAAATATGACTGATTAGTTTGAAAATCCATTTGTTGTTTTGAACAGGCGGTGTATAACTAATCAAGTTTTGTTTTTGATGGATTTTAGCAAACGTTAGGCCTAAGGTTTGCCTAGGCATTTTATTGAATACTTAGCCCAGATTTAAAAAAGGTAGACATGCTAAAAATAGATCTGAGAGTACACCTAAGAACAGGATATGTACATGTGAGTTATGCATGCAGAGACAGTATTGTTTCAAAAGAAGAAGTTATTTAGCGTTATTTCTGATGAAGCATGTAGTTAACATCATTAATATCTAATGTGGATCCTTCAATGAACACAGATGTGATGATATACATACATGAATAGACCTAAGGAAACATGATATCTAATTTAAACATGTCCCATGCAGGATCTCTATTGCGCACAGAGGTGAAGTAAATACTAAAGCATGTTTTCTACCCAAAATTATGCTAAGCATGCATCATCCCCACCCTTTTCACTATCCAGCCCTGAAGTGTTTTACAAATAATTATTACAGACCAAAATTACTGAATTACACAACTGAATAAAAGCAAAATCAAAAAGCTATACTATAAAAAGCCTAACAGTAGGCCCAAAGTACCAGATACACTTGCCATATTCCATGGCCTTATAACCCAAGTGTGTCATAGTCTCTAAGGATCTCAGAAGATCCTGGATAGTGCTCACACCCAGGCACCCTAGCCAAGAATGAGTAAGTGCAGTGTAGAAGGCCAGCCTTGAGTGTCAGAGTTCAATGGGTAATCAGAGGTCCCCAAGGCAGTGCTCACTCGAAGGAGGCAGAACCTAGAGTCTAAGAATAGTGTAAAGTGCGGGAAGAAGAGTGTTAAAGAGAATTTCATGTTGTGAAAAGAGTAATTGGGACAACAGCCTTGAAAAGATGATTTTAGAAAATGATGAAAGATTTTGGTAAAATATTTTTATCACAGAGAGAAGCAATACAACGACAACCAGCAGGTAAAGTACTCATGAAAGAGCAAACACAAACAGGGGTAAGGGATTGGGGACATATAACTTTGATATTAGCACTTAGATAGGGTTATAGTTATCACATAATTACCACATAGTTGTCACAATAATGGCACAGATTAATAGGGTTAGGATTACATAACACTCAAGTAACAGGAGAGGCAGGTTTGAGCATATAATGAGAGCATAGTGACAACAACCAGGTCAGCGTGAGGATCGACAAATCATGAACACATAAGGACAAAAGTCTCAGAAGGAAATGGAGACATATCAGACTCAAAGAAAAGGAGGGATATGGGTATAGTAATGACATAATCACAAGGAAACATATGGAAAACAAGACACACATTCAGACTTAAGCTAGTTACATGATAAGCAGTGGAACCAAAGGATGAAACACATAAGGAACATTAAGTACGTAAGCAAAAACTGGGACATGTTGTGTAGATGCTACAAAGCTAAATAGAAAAACATACCAGTTACAGACTAGGGAGATAGCAAAGTGCTGGAGATAACACAGCAGTAGCAGTATGCAGGACAAGGAAAACAACTACAGGACATTAATATGTAGGATGAGAGCAGCAGTAGTATGCAAAAACACAAGAGCAGTAGAGACTACTCCGTCTTAGGTGTGTTTGTGTGATCAGTGATTTCAAAGGCAATTTGTGTCAGTGCCTTTTCGTGTAAATCTTAGTGTGTGTGTGAAGAGGGAAGGCAGGTCTTTATATAGTTTTGAAAACAAGTAGTACATAGGCAAAGAGTGCACAAACATGGAAATAGCAATCAATTAGTGTCAATTAAGACAACTGGACTCCTTTCATTAAGGAGTCTAGTTCAAACGATGAGTCAAGGTAGAATAAGGAAAGAAATCACTTCAGCAAGGTTGATTAAGGCAAGGAATCACATAGTGCATAATCAAGGCCAAATACATAGTGGGTAATTAAGGAAAAGTTGAAAAACCGTGTAAAAAAAATAGGGTATTCGTTCGAGAATCAACCAAAGGGATCCAAGATCAAATCATAATCCCAGGGCATCCAAAGTAATCAAGGAAAGCATCACATAAATATAGAAATAATTCAAAATTGGTACAGAATTGCCTAAGGAATACACGAGATCATATTTTTAAGGAAAGCATCACAAGCATAAGATTTTTACACAAGAGGATACACATAAATCATCAGATAAATAGCCAGTAGGGTAAGAGTCGAAATTATTGAGCATTTAAATAGCAGTCACATGGTTAACAGGAAGAGATGTTCATAGAAATCAACAGGAAAAGGTCATAGTAGCGAATTAAACAGGAGTCACGGAGAACACATGAATGCACATAATTAGGTAAAAAAAAAAGATACACACAATAAGGGTTAACCTAAAATTGGGGTTTCAGCATATCAATCAAGGAAACAAAAAAGCATAAAATAATTGATTAAACACAGTAGAGGTGCTTTAAAAATCAAAGAACTATTTCGAGAACTTGGTCAAGAAACCCTAGTTCTTGAAATTCTTAAAAACAGAATTTTAGGAGAAAAAACACGATGAAACTTCATAGAATCGTAAATATAGAACGGATCTTAAAAGAAAACCCATAATATAGAAAACTAGGGTTTCTTGGAACCCAGAAAAGAGGGCAAACCTCATGAGAGGCATAGATTTAGCCGGAGATACTGCAAACTTACTCAAACGACTGGGGATTTACCGGAAAATGGCAAGAGACCATGGGGGAGGGGGGTGAGTGAACCTCTCCAGGTTCATCTGAGGATCCTAGTATATCACTGAGTGGTTGAGAGGCGGGTAGATGACCAAGAGGTAGTGAGGAGCCATAGATTCCGGTGAGAGAACTGGTCGAAGAAGGTGAACAGACCCCGTCGGAGGGGAGAAGCCAAAGGGCTTTTAGAGAGTACCAGGTAGATACAGCGAGAATGAGAGATAGAGATAAATGAGGAGTCTCAAAAATGAGACGGGGGAAAGGGAGTAGGTGTGGGTTTAATTAGGGCAATTAAATCTGGGCTGTTGATCTCACTTGATCAATGACTCAAATTAAAACGGGAGTGGGCCGGGTCAATCACGAATTGGGTTGGGTTGGTTCAGATGGGGTATTGGGCCATTTGGGTTTAATTACAATCTGATGGGGTGGGTTTAAATTGGGGCTATAATTGAAATGCAAATGTGGCTGTTTGTTAAATAGCCAATTTTCACATTTTATTATTTTTATAAAATAGTAAAATATGATTTGAAAATAAATTAAAGGTATTGGACTAATTAATAAGATATAAATATAAATGTAAAAATACTAAAAGTGATTTTATGATTATAAAATACTGTTAATTGTAAAATAGGTTATAATTGCAATTATATGCAATTTATCTTGAAAATACCAAAAGAATGTATAAAAAAATATGCAGAAATTACCTTAATTATATCTTAGTATAAATATGAGAATGAAATAAATTATTCACCAAAAAATTCTAGTTTGGGAATAATTATTGAATTTTGTAGTGTAAAAATAGACAATAAATTGATTTAAAAATCTTTTAAGATTAAAGGAAAAATACCAAAACTTTTGGGCATGCTTATATATGTATGTAAATGCTATTTTAAGAATATTTTGAGTGTAAAAATAAATATGTAGGGAAAAATTGGGTATCAACCGGAACGGGGTGGCTAGGCTGGGACCGCAGATGCGGTTAGTTTTTCGCAGATACGGGACCGCACCTGCGGAGGGTGAGCCGCAGAAGCGAAAAAGGTGGAGGTTGATAGGAACCGCAGAAACGGTAATTGGACCACACCTGCGGAACCGCAGAAGCGGTCAAAGGACCGCAGGTGCGAAAATATTTGGAGGCAGAGGGGTTTTAAAATCGGATTTTGGCTATTCTTCTCTCATTTTTCACTTGGCATGGGCGATTTTGGGGAGCTTCAAGAGGGGATTTTCGTCATCAATGACAAGGTAAGATATCCCCACCTATTTGAGTTAAATACATCAATTATATATGGAATTGAGCATGAAATTGGTAGAATTTTGGGGGGTTTTGGTAGAAAGACCTAGAACTTATATTCTTGGAATTTAACCATGATTTTGGGTATGGAATTTAGAGAAAATCATATATTTGAGTTTGTTAGTTTAATGGGTAAACTTTATCTTCGAAAAATTTTGGATTTCTAGGCACGTGGGCCTGAGGGTGTTTTGGTCAGCTTTTGCGATTGGGGTTAGGAATTTGTATAAATTAGATTGTAATGAATAATTGAGCATATATTAATGGATTTGCGTAACCGTTGGCTAGTTATGGAGTGTAGTGCATCAATTAGAGTCTTCGGAAGGGCATGGAATGCCGGTTATGGATCTTCGGAGCGAGGTGAGTCTCATTTCTAACCTTGTAAGAGGGAATTGTCCCCATAGGTGAAATAATTGATTATGTGCTCCTAATTGTGGGGGTACATACGCACGAGGTGACGAGAGTCCGTGCGTAGCTACTATTATGCTATTGTTCAAGTAGTTAGGAACCAAAATCATGCTACACTTGGATTCATTGTAAGCTCATTGATAGCTTGGATTGCTTAGATCGCATTGAATTAGTAAATGAATTTCAAAAAGGATTAAGCTTTAATTTTTTAAATTTTTAAAAAGAGGACTGGGTTTTAATTGGACAAATGCTCCCTGATAAATCCTTAATTGGCTGTTTGAGCATGTATTTTTATGTGAACCTGCGTCGCATGATTGATTCGCGAGCAGGGTGATTGTTTATTTTATGTTGACCGCATCGCATGGATAGTTCGCGAGCGGGGTAATAGATGCATCTATGGTTCGAGCCATTCTACCCTCGGCGGTGCACAACTTACATTTATGTTGGAGCGGGCCGTCAACCTTGGCATGATTTGTGCATGATATATTGTTGCGTGATAATTTTTAACTGTGAAATTGCCTTTCGTGGCTTGATTTAAGATAAGATAATGAAAAGTAAACCTTAAAAATCCTTTATTATTTGTTGAAAGTGTTTTGCCTATTTTCCGGCTTTGTGAGTTAGAACTACTATATAAAAATCCCTGATTCCCTCACACTTTTAGAATATTATTATTGGACCTCTAGTGAGTATTGTAGTAGACCTCTCATCTCTACTTCTTCGAGATTAGACGGGATACTCATTGAGTACACATTGTTTACGTACTCATACTACACTTCTGTATATTTTTGTTGCACAGGTATATGTACCTCTAGCGGTTTATTGAGCGTAGCAGCACAGATGATTTTGGGACTAGGTGAGTTGCATTATTCGAGACGGCCGCAGCAAGCAGTCCCTTCCAGCATACTGTATTTACTCCTGTCCATTGTATTTCGGACGGATGTTGTATTTTCTTTTCTCGTTAGTAGATGCTCGTATAGTTGTGACACCGGGTTCTGGGATGGTTTACATTATTTATATCAACTGTTCATTATTTAAATTTGATTTGAGACAACTACCTTTTAATTGCTAAACTTGAAGGAAAATCCTAAATTTTAAAAGTATTAAAACGAGATTTGGATTAAGTAATTTGGTTGGCTTTCCTGACAGCAGTGTCCGGCGCCACCACGACCCTTCGTGGATTTTTGGGTCGTGACAACATGGTATTAGAGCACTAGGTTCCTAGGGTCTCACGAGTCATGGGCAAGTCTAGTAAAGTCCCGCGGATCGGTACGGAGACGTCTGTACGTATCCTCAGGAGGCTGCAGGATTGTTAGGAGTACTTCCCTTCTTGATTCCTTATCATGCAATTTGATTCTTGTGAGGCTTATGCCTTTGTTTCCTTCATACTTAATCTTATGCGACGCGAAGCGCATGTTATAAATCGAGAATTTAAGAATTGTAATGGAACTATGAATGTGGTGCGGGATGTTTCTCCCGGTATAGTTGATTGAACTATTATCGTCGTCTTGTTGAAGGATATTTTATTATTTCAAGCTCAGTAGCGGTACTTCTGAGAGCTCCGAGGTTAGGCACAAGTTGCCACAATGCTTATGAACACTTGTTCCGCAGTATTGTTACGATGGTATGAAGTTTGCCTATGTATCGGGGCATTGAATGATTTGAAGGGAGGTTTACTCAGTGCTTAATCAAGAGATTTAGTATTTTATACCCGGCAGGGGAAAAGCTAGCGGACTAAGGATGGTCAGATGTGGGCTGGTGAAAGTAATGAGATTTGGTATTCGCAAGCGTGATGGAGCTTTCTTCTATGATGGGATGTCGTTGTCCTAATTGAACATACTAAGTTTGTCGGTGTTATGATCTGCTACAATTCGCCTTTGGGGCAAGATATTGTGAAACAGTATTGGAGATACGATTGTCGGATATCACAAGGTGCGGTGGTTCAGGATTGAATCAGTATTTCTAGTATTGACGGTTCGATAAAAATGACCTTCGAAAAGGTTTAAAGTTAGCAACAATTGTGGGTTCAAGTGTCATGATGATAGATTTTATTTAAGACAACCACTGAATATCAATGGATGAGGAAGGGCATATGGGAAGCATCGGGCGGTGTTCAAGAAGTCAATTTAGGGGATGAGTTCCACCAAAGTGGGAGAGTGGCAGAGTGGCATGTGGACTTTGCAGTGGGATGACCAAGTACCTTAAGGAGAGCTTGTAGCGACTTGAGAATATTAGTGCTTGGTTACTGGGGTCTAAGGATCTAATTTGAAGTAGGGGTTCTTGTGCGGCAGGAGATTTAATATAACGGGAAGGAGCCGCTTAAATGAAGAAGGATGCAGCATAACTTGGAATTGGAAGGATGTTGCCGCACCTTTAAATGATGTACACGAGGGGTAAATGGACCTGTGCAGCTGGAGAGTGAGCTCAGACTCAGGATGTATTATTGATGTCGTAATGATTGTACCCCGTGCAGCAGCGTTGGAAGATGCCGGAGATAGCTTTTATAGGTGGGTTACCCAAGTGAGCAGATTAACGGTCATGTGGTTGGCGATAATTCTACGAAGAATTCTATCAGTTATATAGCAAAGAGATCAGTTGTGCAAATGTGTTTGATGAGTCAGAATATAAGAAGGGGGTTTCCCAGAAATATTTCGAGAATTTTGGCGGTTGATTGCACACGGTTACATCAATAAGAGATAAAGAGGACGGGTGAGTTCTAGGTTTGTGGAATAATGGCTTCATTCTAAGTGGGAGAGTCCCACCGCTTATAATTGGGTTGCATGGTTAACTACTTGCGAGACTTTTGGCTATTAGCATATCGATGGGCTATTTCAGCCATGGGAAAGGACCATAAGTGGTAAATTAAGCAAAAGAAGTATTAAAGGTGGGCTATCGTTGGCCATATTGGCCCATATTCAGACTTGGGGAAAGATTCAGGATTTTGCCTTGTATAGATGCGGGTTCCAGAGGAAGTGATTCGGCGATTTCTTCGCCAAGGGGTATTCATGTAAGGGAAGACTCATGGAGTTGATTATATTTGGGGCCAAGTCAGAGCGGGTGGCTCTCAATAATGGTCATGGTAAGTTCACAAGATGAGGTGTGATGCCTAATGATTTCGAGCGTATAGTTACGGGTAAGAATCAAGCTCGTTAGCAGCCTATGAGAAGGGGCACAGACTGTGATATGATGTTTTGTCTTGTGATGTGGCAATTGGGAGGTGAAAACATTTCACGAGATTGAGACAATATGGTTTCGCGGTTCAAGGTCACTCGGGGTGAGTGTGGATAGAGGATGGTAAGTGTTGGATGGAGTTATTATTGTCTCGATGGCAATCAAGGATAAATTGGACGAAGATAGATTGGTTAGCCATAATTGAGTTGGCATATTAGTGGTAGAGATCAGTTTATTCCGTGTGATCAAGTTATGCAAGTGATTTGTGACGGTGCGTGTGAGGCTTGTCAGCTGCCGTAATTGATATTATTTAGAAACATTCTTCTGTTATGGCTTATTATGTGGAAGCAGATTCCGTAAGGGCTATGGTGCCTTAGACCTCTGCTTAGCTGTTTACATATTCTACGGTTATAAGAATTTGCCTGTGTGTTGCTATGTTTCTCCTGAAGTGAGTTCAGTGAAAAGCTTTGATGTGATGAAGTATTAATCTATTGGCAATTCTGGAATCGTGACAAAGAGTCGCGTCCTACTGTATATTGGCATATTGGGTGCAATAAGTGATATGGAATTTGGAGTAAGGGTCAACGTTGCAATTCGGAGCTGACAAAGGTGTCACGAGCTCAGATGACCAAGAAAGAAATTTTGATGTTCAACGTAAGTCAGTATTACCGTCAGCGTCACCTGAGATCGGTGTTTTGTGAAAAGGCTTTGCATCCTGGTTAATGGCTCTTGATCGCATTTCAGCGTTAGTGCGGCTGGTGGTTTGGAGGTAAGGCCCAGTCTTTTGTTATGGTAGGTGGTGGGGGTGTGTCCCACAGGAAGATTGTATAATATGGCACGTAGTCACTTGACTGATTAAAGATTTAAACCAAGTATGAAGATTTGTGATGGTAACGATAAATTGAGAATAGATGCCTGGAGGGCACTCAGTTACTGAGTTGTGGACTGTGGATGAGTACTCCGTTTATGATGGTTGTTCTTGTGTGTTATGAGAAGAAGGAGATTAGTAAGGGCCTTTGAAAGGTTATCGGCTTAGTTTGATACGATCAGGACTGACTTGAGGTCGGTGGATGGATTTAAAGGTGAATATCGGCTCTATGTCAGGCCAATTGTGTTCGTTTCAGTAAAGCCCCCCTTATGGAAGAATAGCCGGAGTGTTATGTGGTTGTTAGCTATTTCGTGTAATGATGTATTGCGCCGTTTGAGTTGTGAGATGGCTTGGTGATTTTCTTATGGGATAAGGATCCGCATAGAAATGATGTTATATGAGCAAACGGCTCTTGAGATTCAGATTGTATATAGCACCTCAGTTATGCTTGGACTTTGTAGCTTATATCGCTATATGTCCCTTCAGGGATGGTATTATTCACTTAGTGTGCTTGTGACCGAAGTTTGATATTTCATTGTAATGAGCGAATTTAGCTCGATGTGCATCACCTTATTTGACATCTATGTGTGGATCGGGTGGCACGCTGCCATGGGTATGTTATTTGGATTGGGTTGCGTGCCGCAATAGTGTGATGCTGAGTACAGTTCCCTGTATCTGCCTTTATGTTTTTCGTTTCCTATTTTTCGGAGGAAGGCTTGTATTAGCTGTGAACCCGCATTGCATATATGTTTCATGAGCGGGGTGTCTGTTTAGTATGCTGCCCGCGTCGCAGGTATGATTCGCGAGCGGGGTAATTGGATCTCCTTTTCATAAGTTCATTTTTCTTCGTCCTTGCATCGCTTTGAATCGGTAGCCTATTGGCACATTGTGGCATCATGTGAGACTTTTGATCATGTCCGGGGTGGCATATTTGAGTAGTTCGTACTGGGTGAGACGATATTATTGGTTTTAAGATACGTGCAATCTGAGTATATGAAGTACATTAAGGAGCTAAGGCCATTATTCGGCCCAGAATGCAGTGATGGTTCTTGACAGGAGTATAGACCCAATAAATTGTTGGATTCGGTAGTTGGTTATGAATTTCTGCACATCTCTTCCATCGTGGTGGTATTGTAAGAGTTGGAGTAAGGCCTATGTCTGTCATGAGGTGCAATAGGAGCATCAGGTTCCTGGAATTTCGACTAAGTTGATCAGAAAATGTTATTGTAGTCCGGCGAGCAAAGTGATACAAGGTGCGAATTCAGTAAGATTATGCAGTCATGTTTGGGTACAACATGTAGTAATTGATATGGCGACCTTATGGTGGAAACAGGACGGGCATAGAATTTCAGATTGTTGGAATTGACTTTAAGGTGTATCTGCTTGAATAAAAGAGAATATCTTCAGAATTGATCGAGCTAATATGCTCAACTGAGTTGTGGTAACACGGGAAGGTGCATAAGAAGTTAAACAACGATTTCAGACCACTCCAGTGTAGTTCTAAGCACGTTCGAGGACGAACGTATGTTTAAGTGGGAGAGAATATAATGACCCGACCGGTCATTCAATAGTCTGAGGCCATGAACATCTTCATTTCAGGTATTGTGACTTGTACTTGTGGTCGGAATTGAATTTCCGGAAGTCCATAGTTGATTTGGAAGGAGAATTCTTGTTTTGGAAGCTTAAAGTTAAAAGAATGAACTAGGATTGGAATTTTGAGTAAACAACCTCAGAATCGGGATCTGAAGGTTCCAGCAGGTTTGTCTAATGATTTTTGACTTGGGCGTATGCCCGGTTCAGGTTTTGGATAACCCGGGAGTGTTTTGTCGCCTATTGAGGAAGTTAGCATTTTAGAAGAAATTTCATAAGTTTGGCTGGAAGTGCATTTTAGTGTTATTGATGTTCGTTTGAGATTCCGAGACTTCGAATAGCTCCGTATGGTGATTCTAGAGTTGGGGCGCGATCGGAAGGGAATTCGGAGGTCCGTAAGTCATTTTGAAGTCATTTTGCTAAAGATAGAAAATTGAAGGTTTTGAGAAGTTTGACCAGAAGTAAACTTTTTGATATCTAGGTCAGAATCTGATTTCGAAAGTTGGAGTAGGTCCGTAATGTCGAATATGACTTGTGCGCAAAATTTGAGGTCAATCGGAGGTTATTTGATAGGTTTAAATATCGTAAATAGAAGTTTGAAGTTCTAAAGTGCATAAAGCTTGAATTGGGATGTAATTCATGATTTTTCGTGTTGTTTGATGTGATTTGAGGCCTCGAGCAAGTCCGTAATGTGTTTTGGGACTGGTTGGTATGATTGGTTGGGGTCCCGGGGGCCTCGGATGGATTCCGGGTGGTTAACGGATCTAAAATGGGATTTTTGGAAGGCCGAGGTCTGCTGGTTGCTGTCATAACCGCACCTGCGGAAAAGGGGCCACAGGTGCGGAACTGCAGAAGCAGCTAGGAAGGCACAGGTGTGGGTTTAAGTCAGGAGGCAAGGGACCGCAGATGTGGTCAAGGTTCTGCAGAAGTGGGACCGCACATGCGGTAGAGGAATCGCAGAAGCGGAACGGGGCGGCTAGGCTAGGACCACAGATGCGGTCAGTTTTCCACAGATGCAGGACCGCACATGCGGAGGGTGAGCCGCATAAGAGAAAAAGGGGAAGGTTAATAGGAACTACAGAAGCGGTAATTGGACCGCACCTGCGAAATCGCAGAAGCGGTCAAAGGACCACAGGTGCGAAAATACCTGGAGGCAGAGGGGGTTTTAAAATTGAATTTTGGCCATTCTTCTCTCATTTTTCACTTGGCATGGGCGATTTTGGGGAGCTTCAAGAGGGGATTTTCTGTAAGGCCCCGTAAAATTTTGTGCTTAAAACCTAGTAGCTCGTGGTACCAAGGTCGGAATATGTGCTTAAAACCTTGTAGCTCGCAAGCTCGCCGCGGTTCGGACCCTTTTTACTGATTTTGCACATAAAAACCAAAAGAATCAATTTTTCCAGAAAATTGTCACTCTGTGGTCCAGAATGCGGTCGCATATCAACTATGTGGACCGCATTTCTGCCGCAAAGTGAAGCATAAAGGTTGTCAAAATTGATGTTGAAAATGCGGTCAATTATGCGGTCGCATAATCAATATGCAGACCGCATTTCTGCCGTAGAGTGAAGCAGAAAGGTTGTCAAAATTGATGTAGAAAATGCGGTCCCTTATGCGATCGCATAAATCAATATGTGGACCGTATAATCGTCGCATAATTTCCTCAAGGATTTGTGGAGGTCAATTCTGCGGTGCAAAATGCGACCGCATAACAGGAATGCGGACCACATTCCTGTCGCAGACCCAGGCAGACCTTCAGGGTTTTTGGGCGCATTTCTGCGGTCCAATCTGCGGTCCGCATTTCGATTCTGCAATTGCCGAATGCAACCGCAGATTTGCTCGGGCTTCTATTTTTCTAGATTTTAAAACCCGACCCCTTTTCAATAAAACACCTCAACCCCCTCATTTTAACAATCTTGCTGAACAAATTAAGAGAGAGGAAGAGAGGGTCTTGAGAGAGAAAGTCATCTTCTCCAAAATTTGGTTCTTCAAAACCATCCGGGCCGGGAAATTTCAAGCTTATCTTCATACCCCCTTTACTTACAGGTAAAATCCCTAACTTCTCCCATTTAATTTCTATTTTAAACTAAGAGGGGGAGTCTCATGCATTAGTCCTTGAAATAATGGTTGAAATCCTTCATGCATGTCTAGTAAAAACCTTAAATCTAGTAGGAGGAATTGGGTAGGGGTGAAGGAGTATTCAAAGAGGGATTAATAACCTAAATGAGTTTGAGTAGCAGTTGTGAACTTCAATTCTAAGTTATGTGTATTAATTTGTGCACTATATTGATGTTGCTAGACTGCTTTGTGAGTTGAGAATAGAAGTTAAAAAGGGAATTCGGCTCCAGGTATGTATGGCTAACCTTGACCCATGTAAAATCGCCTCGTTTGATGTACGTATGCTTGGTAGGTGACATGTACGTAAATTACAGAGTTCCTTGTGATTTGTACATTGTGATTGTGTTATGTGGTTGTAATTGAGGAATAAATGACTAAAGGAAATTGTGACTAGTGCAACTGTAATAAATGTGGTAACAATATCCATGGCTTGTTGTGGGCAATTACCAATGTGACGTTAAACGTATATGGGTTGTTGAATATGATGGAAATAGTATTGATGGTTATGTAAACACTTTTAACATTGCTGTTGTTAATTCTTGAGAAGTATTGTTGTTGACCTTTGTGAATTGTTTGTTGTTGTTGTGTTGTTTGTGGATTGAAACTATACGGTGGGATCGGGTTGCGTGCCTCAACACGAAGTAATAAGGTGTGGGTTGTGGTGATAAGGGTGGCTGAAGTAATAAGGGTGGCCGAGGTAATAAGGGTGGAAAGTGATCGAAATCATTATTGAAACAAAATATGAGCAAATTGTGGAACTATTTAAGTGAAATTGTGGAAGGGGAAAACAGGAGAGTTTGTAAACTTGTTTGGCTTGATTGTTCCTTCATATGTCTTTGGTTGCTGCATCCATTACTGTTTCCTACTTATGTGTGGTTTGAGTTTACTTGGAACAAGTTTGTTCATACATACCAGTACAATTCAAATCTACTGACGTCCTTTTTGCCGGGGGCGCTACATTAGTGTTATGATTGTAGGTGGATCTATAGCAGGCACCCCAGTCCACCGACCGTAGCCCCTCATTACTTCCTGCCAGCTGAATTGGTGAGCCTCTTTCCTTTCGGGGCCCTGCGTGGCTCATGCTGCTTCTGTTCTTGTCTTTTGGAACCCTGTTTTGGTATTTGTAAAAGGTATAGCCGGAGCCTTGTTGCCGGCAAGTATTATATTATTCCTCTTTCATCTTTAGAGGCTCCGTAGACAGGCAATGTGGGTTAAGAACTTATGTAAATATGTATTTTGTAAGTTGGGCGATGTAAGTTGTAAACCACACTAAAGATTATCCATGTTATGTATGCTTTTGTAACAAGATGTTCCAATTATAATTAGTTATTTCACTTGGTTAATAAGAAATGAAAAATATGGGGTAACACGTGGGATAGGAAAGGCACCTAGGTCCGCTTGACTGGGGTTACTCAGTCGAGCGCCGGTCATGTCCCTCGAATTTTGGGGCATGACAAACTTGGTATCAGAGCCTAAGGTTTTAAAGGAGTCCTAGGATGTCTCAGAGCCGTGTTTGCTAGAGCCCTACTTATCGGTGTGAAGTCGACCATATCTATAAGTGGGGGGCTGCATGGACATTTAGGAAATTTTCCCACTTCTTTGTTATTATGTATCGTGCGGTGAAGTGAAATGTGAAAGTATCTATATCTAACTCGTGCTTTGTTCCGAACTTTTTCAGTAATGGCACCTAAATAGAGAGTTAGACTCGGCCTTGGGTCCAATCCCACAAGTGAGGCTATGAATCTTGTACCTGATGCCGTGGGTGAGAGTGAATCCCTAGCCTTGAACCTACCCAGCATGTCTGTCCCAGACCAGCATGTTCCTGTTCCTGCAGCGGCAGAGGGTACCACCATCCCTCCCATCGATATTCCTGATTCGGACCCCATCCCAGCTCCTGGTCCCGAGGCTTCTGATGGGGACCTTAGAGGATCCATCCGCATGTTAATCCAGTTAGTGGCCGCTCAGGCCTAGAGATCCCAGGATGCCCCTGTATCCTCTAGTGGACAGGGAGGTTCAGCTAGTTCCAGAGTTAACCAGTTTTTGTGGTTAGCCCCTCCAGAATTCTCAGGCACAGATCCAGAGGCCGATCCGTAGGAATTCCTTGATGAAATGTATAAGCTCCAAGTGATGAAAGCTTCAGAGACGGAGGGAGTTGAGTTGGCATCATACAGGTTGAAGGGAGAAGCGTATTCATGGTACGAGATGTGGGAGGACTCCCGTGGGGAGGGAGGACCTCCGGCCAGAAGGGATGAGTTTGTAAATGCATTCATGGACAAGTTCTTGCCTGCTGAGACAATAGCAGCCCGTGCCACTGAGTTTGAGACCCTCAAGCAGGGCAGCATAAGTGTTTGGGAGTACCACATGTAGTTCGTGAGGTTGTCCAAGTATGCTCCTCAGTTAGTGTCGACCTTGGCAGCTAGAGTTCGTCGGTTTGTTCAGGGCCTTAGTCCCTTGGTAGTGAATGAGGCTGCTACAGCGGATTTACACTCGGACATGAACTATGGAATAATTGTGGGATTCGCTCAGGCCACAGAGGCTAGGAAATTGAAGATTCGAGCAGAAAGGGAGAATAGCAGCAGGGCCCGATCAGCGGGCCACTCAGGGAGATTAGCTCAGGGGAGAGGGTCGTCAGGGCCGTCCCAGTCATATGCCCAGTCCTTAGCGAGCGCACCACCATCCCTGCACAGTTACCAGCAGAGCAGTCGCATGAGACCAAGTTCGAACAGTAGGAGGCCCCATCAGTTCGGTCGTTCGGGAGGGAGATCACAGTAGCAGGGGAGGGCTCCATGCCCCAAGTGTGGGAGATTTCATACAGAGACTTGCTACTTGGATATCCCGTTGTGTTTTAGATGCAGGGTGAGAGGTCACATTCAGCGAGACTGTCAGATGCCCAGTCAAGGCATGGGTAGGGGATCTGCTCAATCATCCGGTTCTTCAGTCGCTACATCATCTGTACGTCCTTCAGCCCCGGCGGGACGTGGTACAGTTAGGGGAGGAGCTCGTGGTAGAGGTGGACCCAGCCGGTTCTATGCTTTGAGTGGTCGCCAGAGTGCAGAGGCCTCTCCAGATGTGGCTAGAGGTATCTTGTCTGTTCAAGCCATTGATTGTTATGCTCTTATTGATCCGGGATCCTCTTTATCTTATGTCACCCCATTCATTGCTTCAAGCTTTAGGATAGAACCCGAACAGCTTCATAAGCCGTTCTCTGTATCGACTCCGGTTGGTGATACTATCATTGCCACGCGAGTTTATAGGAATTGTGCTATTGCGGTGTGTGGTCGTATTGCTACGGCCGATCTTGTCGAGCTTGGAATGGTATATTTTGATGTCATTATGGGAATGGACTGGCTTTATGCATGTTTTGCCAAACTTGACTGCCGAACGAGAATCCTAAGGCTCGAGTTTCCTAATGAGCCAGTTGCTGAGTGGAACGGAAATGGTGTGGTACCGAAGGGTAGGTTTATTTCCTACCTTAAAGCTTCAAAGATGATTAAAAGGGGATGTATCTATCATTTGGTCCGGGTGGCGGACACCACATCATAAGTGTCTGCCCTCGAGTCCGTGTCGGTTGTGAACGCGTTTCCTGAAGTGTTTCTAGACGAACTTCCGGGAATCCCACCAGATAGGGAGGTTGATTTCGGGATTGATGTGTTGCCAAATACCCAGCCAATATCTATTCCTCCATACAAAATGGCGCCAGCAGAGCTAAGAGAGTTAAAGAAGCAATTAAAGGATTTATTAGAGAAGGAGTACATACGATCGAGTGTTTCACCGTGGGGTGTGAGCATGTGATTTTCCCTAAGCAAATTATTCCAAAAAGTTTCCAAATAAAATGATTTTACAATTTTTAGGAATTTTGTTGCATTTTCTGTGCATTTGCATTTAGGAATTTAATTTCACATTTTGAGTATTAAGTAGGTATTAATTCATTTTAGAAATTTAAAGAAAATCATAAAAATAGTTCATTTAGCATTTTTGCATTTTAATTGTAAAATTGTCTTGATTTAGTTTTAGAACAATTTTATGCGTTAAAGTAGTTTAGTTTAATTTCTAGTTTAATTTTCTTGCATCTCCACAAAAATCAGAAAAAAATAAATAACACAAAAATACAAATTTTTAAATAAGGAGAAAACAATTAAATTAAAGAAGAAAAATGAAAAGGCTGTTGGGCTCATTATTTCCTAACCCAAATACCCATCACACACGCCCCAGTCCAGGTCCAATTTTACCCAAACCCGGTCAGCCTCAACTAATCAAAACGACGCCGTTTGGCGTCGTTAAATCCCAGCCATTGATTACCCATGATTCAATGGTCACAGCCTGATCTCTCATAAACCAAACGACACCGTTTGAGTGACAAGTGAATCTGAGCCCTTCAAAATCATATGATCCAACGGCTTTAGTTCCTTCTCCCATAATTAATTAATATGTCTTAAAAATCAAACGTTACCCTCATCTCTTCACTATAACAAACCGTAGCCGCCCTGTTCTTCCGCTGACCTCGCCGGAACCCTCGCCGGCGGGAAACATCACCATCGCCAACGACCCCCTAAATTACACCGTTTGTCCACCTTAAACCCCTCTTTCCACCCCTTTACTTAGTTTCCTTCAAACACGAGCCCATCTCCTCGAATATTAAATTTTGTCTCGCCGGAACCCTAACTCCGGCGAACGATACTTCACCCAAATCAATCCAAATTAACACCCCCAGCATCTTCTCTCCTTCCCCTACACAACCCCTAGGATCTTGAGCCTAAAAAATAGTCGTAATTGCTCAAATTTGGGTTTGAAAGTTTCCGGCGAGTCGGAATTTATCGCGAGGTTCTCTTTTCTTTTCTTAAAAATCTTGTTGACAAGGGTATGCAATCAAGTGGCCAAAACAAGCTAAAAAAACTTAGATAAGTTCTTGAATCCTCTTCTTTATTTCTGTTTTAAGTGTCTTTTATTTTTGCATGTGTTTGTCTTTTTATGTTTTATCATGTTTCTAATTGATTTCTGTTTTGTTATTAGTTTTATTAGGGTTTACTTAATTCCTATTTTAAA
>MU681017.1:139304-175008 GCA_026770625.1 Nicotiana glauca | reverse complement strand
ATTGATAATTAGGATTGGTTATAGCTATTAAATTTTTAGTAGTGATTAATCATGGAGTTAAAATAAATTAGCTTGGGTTAATAAATTCAAGGTTAAAAGGGTTGAGTTGCAGTAGATTTACTTTAGTAAATTCGACTTAGTTTCAGGGGCATTTTGGGGATGTAAAAGGGGGTTAGCAGTAATTAACAAAAGGAAGGGAGGGTATTTTGGGTATAGAAAAATGGTTTAATAGTAATAATGATACAATTTCAGGGGTAATAGGGGCATAAAAATGGGTAGTTTAGTAATTTTTAAAGTGAAGTGAGGGTAAATAAGGAATTACAATAGGATAGAATCTTCTAGATAGGGGGTATTAGTCTAGTTCTCAATAAATAAGTATGGCTAATTGTATTACAAGTTAAAAAATAAAGGGTAGAAATGAAATAAAAGAGGGACTAATGTATAAATACTCAAATTTGAGTTTTCCTCAAAATTTACATCTATAAATAGGCATTGATATGCCTTGTTTTACAAGTTTCAGAATCTGAAAATTTCTCCCTAAAACAATCTCTGCCCAAATTCGAAATTCATAGCTTCCAAAAACTCAAAAACATTAGAAATTAGTAGAAAATCCCAAAACATCACTGTTTCATTGATCATTTAGTTAAAATCTGAAAGTTGTGCATTGATCTTCTCTTATTCTGTTATCTGAAATTATGTGAAAGTGCCATTGGATTGGTCAAGTTTGTTTTCTGGGTTTAAATTCAGTGCTGTGGTTTAAGCCTAGGTATTTTGAGGCAGTGATTGGATTTTTTCTGTCCTATTGCTGTTGCTGATCATTGTTGCTGTTTTAACTGATTCCATTTTTAATTTCCAAAACTTCCAGGTACATTTCTGAATCCAATCCAGTGTAAATGTGATTTGAAGTTAAAAAAAATGAAGAGTGTTCGTTTCTGCCTTACTTGGCCTCAACACCTTCTATTATAGTTAATTGTTACAGTTAGTAAATCAATGTTCCCTTGGCATCAGTAATACTGCAGTTGTAAATTAGTGTTCTAATATCTGTTAGTAAATTGCTGTTCTAACATTTGTTTTTTTATAATACTGCAGTTGATTTTAGATAATGTAGTAGTGATATGGACTGTGTAATAGGACTGCTCTAATTGGACTAAATTAGTTAATTTTTGCATCAGTAACGTGATCTTAATACTTGAATCATGATTATTAGTTGTAAAAAATAGATTTCATATTCTGTAGTTTCCTATAACAATCCAATTTTCTGATTTAAAGCAATTGGATATTAAATAATGGTTAGCTTTAGTCATGTAGCCTTGTAATGACCTCAATTTACGCTCCTAATTCATCTTCGCCATTAATAATCTGATTAGTGCTTATCCTGTTGCAAATTATTTAAACGTATTTGGAGTAATTTGAAACCAATTCAGCATATTCTCGTTTTTGAGTTAAAATTCTGTTTGGTGAAAGGCTCAGCAGTCTACTTCCAACGGGTTGAGTTTCATCTCACTTGATGCAGGCCCAGGTCCGGTTATTGATTACCTCTTCAATTGGGCCTGGGCCAAAGCTTGTGACTGACCAGTGTGTTGGTATAGACCCGTGTAATTTTCCTTTGTCAGGTTCATCTCGGAGCCCAATGGCTGAACCTTGGTGCGGGATTATTGCTTGCATTTAATTAGTCCAATAACAAAATTAATTAGGACCTTTTCTCTTCATTATTAGAGACAAAATAAAATAAAAAATCATAGTTACTTTTAGGTTTACCTTTAACAAAATGAGACGAGCCTCGCCAAATAAACGCATAAAATACGGGGCCCTCAATAAAGGCTATACGGGTGGACTATTTAGCGAATTTCATGGTCTTCCCCAAATATAATAAACTCGTAGTTGCTTTAGGCGTGTATTTTAATAATATTACCTTTCAAAATACGGGTGCACATTTATGTGACCCAAATCCAAATCTCAACGAAGTTGAAATGTGTGAAAAGCCACGGGCGTACTGGTACGGCGTGGTTCGAGATACATTTTCACGACATTGCAATTCTTGTAAAAATAAATATATAATAAAAGCGGGTTATAAATAAAAAGGCGCATAGAATAAAACATGTTTTGAAATCAGATATAATTAAATACAACAGTTGAGCGACCGTGCTAGAACTACGGAATCCGGGAATGCCTAACACCTTCTCCCGGGTTAACAGAATTCCTTATTCGGATTTCTGGATCGCGGACTGTTAACAGAGTCATATTTTCCTCGGTTCGGGATTCAACCGGTGACTTGGGACACCATTAATCTCCCAAGTGGCGACTCTGAATATAAATAATAAATCTCGTTCCGATTGTCCTTTAATTGGAAAAACTCCTTTACGCCCTTCACGGGGTGTGGTAAATGTAAAAAGGAGGCGTGACAGCTCTGGCGACTCTGCTGGGGAAGCAAACCCAGAACTTCAGTTCAGGGTTCAAAATTCGAGCTCAGAATAATTGTTGTATTTGTGTGGGGGACTTCATCCCTTAGGATGTGATAATTGGTAATTGAATGCCTTGTACGTGAGGTGACAAGTGCGTACTTGAGCAAATTGTTAAAACCCGGATTTTTACTTAATTACTTGATTTGGATTCTCTTTCATATTTGCCTTACTTTACTTGCTTTTATAGCATGTGCTAGCGTAGAAGAGCATGTTTAATTGATCCAAGCTGCCTATTTGTCTAAATTGGCTTAACTGTGATTACGTGGAGCATGTTAGGCCATTATTCTTTGACGCCCTGTATTGATGCACTTAAATTTCTGAATATTTCTCTAATGTTGGTTGCGCATTTACATTGGAACTACGGATGCGGAATTTCGGGAGCTCCCTCTTGTTTGTTTACTTTAGGACTACGGGTTTGATTCCCGGGAGACCCCCCTGCATTTTACTTTGGGACTACGGGTTTGATTCCCGGGAGATCCCCCAATATTTTTTTTGGGACTACGGGACGGTATCCCGGGAGATCCCCCTGCACTTTTATTTTGGGACTACAGGACGGTATCCCGGAAGATCCCCCTGCACACTGATGATTGGATTACGGGACGGTATCTCGGGAGATCCTTTGATATTGATATGAGATTTGGACTACGGGACGGTATCCCGGAAGTTTCATTGGACAGTTGAGGTAAAGGGCTACAGGACAGTATCCTGGGAGGCCCTCGTCGGTATTCTTGTAATTTTGCTGTATTTACTCTGTGATTCTGTTTTTGTCTTGCAGTATTATATTTCATTGAACTGTCTTATCATACCGCTGTGTTCATTAATTTTCTTCAGACTTCGATACTATTAATATCTTGCTATTTTATTGTTTCTGTCTCAGTAGGGCCCTGACCTTTCCTCGTCACTACCCAACCGAGGTTAGGCTTGGCACTTACTGAGTACCGCTGTGGTGTACTCACGCCTCTTCTGCGCATGTTTTTCATGTGCAGATCCAGGTGCTTCTGAGCAGGCGTACCATCAGTAGCTGTCAGGGAGCGTATTGGGGACTTGAGGTATACATCTGCTACGTCCGCAGATCCGCAAAGTCTCCTTCTCATTTTATCCATAGCTATTAGATGTTATTTCGATCCCCCTTTGTATTAGACTATTCTCGTGATTAGAGCAGAGTAAGATTTGTTATAGCCTGTGATGCTCGTGGGTTTCCGGGTCTTGGAGGTTATTTCAGTATTTTGTATTAACGTGTATGTGCCAGGCGGCAACTGTATACATTACTCATGTTATTTAGCTTTTGAATATAAATTTCGCAAATGTTGTTACTTCCGCAATGTGTTAGGCTTGCCTGGTCGTGAAGACTAGGTGCCGTGATGACGTGTTCACAATTGGTGAACTAGGGTCGTGACAGGCGCTGAGGCGCTCTAGGGAAGAATCTACAGGTCTATTGGTCCGACTTTGGAAGCCAATATCTTTTGATATACAAGGAATTGTGAGATGATTCAAAAACGAAAGATGTAGCCCTTCTGTCTAGTTTCCAGAAAAGTGAATAAATTGTAATTTGGGCATCTTTAGAGAAAGTTATGGCCAAAATACTAATGCATGTCTATGCAGCCACCAAAAGTGCAGTCAGCGGAGGAAGTTCGTTGGGGCGGTGATTTTCGGCTATCAGCGGAAATGGAAATCCGATAGGTGCACTATAAATACGATATTTGGGGTTTTATTTGATATTGTGACCTAGAGAGTTTGGGCGTGGGCAATTTTTCGAAGGGTTTTCAAGAAATTCGTCGGGGTAAGTGATTCTATCTCAGATTTGGCTAAAATACATGAATTTATCATTGATTTTATCATTTGATTAGTGATTTGGGGAAAATTAGTAGAACTTCATAAAATGAATTCTTGGAATTTGAAAGCCGATTCGAAGTCGGAATTGAATGAAACTAGTATGGTTGGTCTCGTAATCTAATGGGTTGTCAGATTTTATGACTTTTGTCGGATTTCTATATGTGGGCCCGAGGCCTATCTGTTGAGTTGGCTTTTTGACTTTTTGCCTTAAGCTTAGTATTTTCTTATGGGATTGGTCCCTTTTGCTCGTGTTGATTTTATCAAATTGTTTGTGGCTAGATTTCAGGCATTTGGAGGAAGGTTCAAGAGGCAAGGGCATTGTGGAGTAGAGGATTGACCGGGTTGAGGTAAGTAACGACTGTAAATCTAGACCTGAGGGTATGAAACCCCAAAATTTCATATTGTTCTGATAAATGAGCGTGTGGGCGTGCACCGGTAGGGAGTTGTGACTTGGTCCGTCCCGTAGTAACTGTAGAGTTGCTTATTTTGATAAACTCTATATGATATATATGTGTTTGAGAAATAGTCTATTAATTTGGGGTGAATGCCTTGCTTGGGGCCCTGCGCCGAACTGTTTGGGCCCTCAATGGTATTTTACTACTTTCCTCAAATAGTTTTGATTCGAAAGCATATCCTCAGTCATGAATTTTTTTACCTTTTTAATTTTGGCTTAGTTTCATTGCTCTGTTTTAAATATTTGAAAGTTGTTTAGGCTGAGTTCCCTACTTTGTCACTAAAATGCCCGAGTGGCTGTGACATTGATGACTGAGAGAGGCCAAGGGCCTGATGGTTAGGATTTTTTATATATATATATATATATATATATATATATAATATATATATATATATATATATATATATATATATATGTGGATCCGGCTGAACACCACAACAATATAGCGCTTGGGTTGTAGGAGCCCCTACGGAGTCTGCACACCCCCCAGTGAGCGCAATCAACTATATATTTACGGATCGAGATGCGCGCCACAATGGTTATTATTATGAGATATCTGTTGAGCGGGATTGCTGAGAGTGAGTGTTGATTGATGAATGTTGATTGATGAGAGTTGAGTCACGGGTGACTGGGAGGCTTGCCCGAAAGGCTATATATATGTGAGTGATACTTTTCCCGAGGAGCTCGTTTATGAACTTACTGTTTTCACCCTTATTTTATGCTGAGCCTCTAGTGAGAAATATTGAACAAATAATTTAATTAACCTTCATTGAAACTGAAGTTTTTACGAGATGTTTGGAAATAGAACTATGGATTTGATTTTGATATTTCTATTGAGATTTTATGTTAGATTATGAATATGATTTAAATGTTCGTCACCATACTCAGCCTTTATTTACTTTGGTTACATATTGAGTTCGCGTACTAGCATTACTCCCTGCACCTAGTGTGCAGATCTAGGTGCCAAAGCATCAGAGTGAGAGATTTCAGCAGCTTCTGAGTATTTTCGGAGATAGTAAGGTAGTTGCACGACGTTCGCATCCCTGACTATCTCCTTCCTATACTTAGTGTTATTTACTTCAGTATTTTCTTCTTGTATTGAGTAGACAGTACTGGACAAAATCTTAGTGGCTCATGACTAGTGACATTAAGATCGGGCAATATGGATATATTTACGTATTCGTTTTCTTCCGCGTACTTTGTTATACTAAATGAAATACTTGTGCTCATAACTGATTTGGAAATAAATTTACAAAAGTCCTTTATGTATTAGTGTTGAATCGGCTTGACTAGTACTGTGATAGGCGCCATCACGACCTGGGTGGTTTGGGGTTATGATAAGTTGGTATTGGAGCCTAGGTTACATAGGTCTCACGGGTCATGAGCCGGTTTAGTAGTGTCTTGCGGATCAGTACGGAGACATCTGTACTTATCCTCGGGAGGCTGTAGAATGTTTAGGAAAATTTCACATTCATGAAATTCCTGTCGTGCGAATCTATTGATTCTAGTACTAAAATTTTGTTATTCTATTCTCTCTCATATGGTGAGGACACGTGCTACCAGTTAGGACAGACGACCACCAATTGGGGCGATTAGAGGCCGAGGTCACAATCGAGGCCAGGGTAGTGGCATGGGTGTAGCCCGTACTACAGATGGGGCAGCACCTGCAGATCCACCAGTCGCCCTAGTTCATGATCACATTCCAGTGAGGGATGCTGCAGCGGGGCTAGCTCAAGCACCCGTTGTGCCTATTGTTACTCCGGGTCTTCGGGAGACCTTGGTTCAGATCTTGACCGTGTACACTAGTCTTGCTCCGGCGGTCATAGTTTCTACTACTGCAGCCACTTCTTAGGCCGGGGGAGGCACTCAAACTCCTGCCGCACGTACATCCGAGTAGGTTGTTCAGGGATTGCAGACGCCGGAGGCACCACCAGCTCAGCCGGTTGCACTCAGGATTTTGTAGTACCAATTATGCCCGAGGATGAGTAGCGTCAATTGGAGAGGTTTGGTAGACTTCAGCCTTCGACTTTTAGTGGTGCAGAGGGCGAGGATGCCAGGGTTTCTTGGACAAGTGTCAGAGGATTCTTCATACAATGGGTATTCTAGAGACCAGCGGGGTCATATTTATTACTTTTCAGTTTTCTGGAGCTGCCTTCACTTGGTGGGAGGCTTATGAGAGTCGTAGTCCTGTTGGTGCAGTGCCCCTTACCTAGAAGCAGTTTTTCGCTCTCTTTTTGGAGAAGTATGTGCCACTGTCTCACAGGGAGGAGCTGCGCATGCAGTTCGAGTAGTTTTGTTAGGGCGATATGACTGTGATGCAGAATAAGATAAGGTTCTTGGAGTTAGCTCGTCATGCTTTTTGGTTGGTTCCTACGGATAGAGAGATGATTAGGAGGTTCGTTGATTGCCTCACATATCAGCTTCAGATTCTCATGACCAGAGAGAGGGTGTCAGCTGCTACTTTTAGGAGGTCATTGATATCGCCTACGAGATTGAGTCAGTTCATCGACATGAGTGAGATCAGAGGAAGGCCAAGAGGACTCGGGGATCTGGTAGTTTTGGTGGAGTTCCTTCGAGAGGTCAGTTTAAGCACGGCAGAGGCCGCCCATTCAGGCGTGCTCAATCAGCCTACTCAGTTCATTGTGGGGCATCATCGGGCCATGGTTCTCACAGTTCTCATCAGGGCTATCACATAGTGCCCTACCCGCCCAGAGTTCGTCCCATGCTCCATTAGTTTAGGGCTCTTTCATGCCAGTCCTTCTACTAGTTATTTCGATGCTAGAGGTTCCCTCCAGTCCATGTTCCCTGCACTAGGGATTTAATATGAGTGTGGAGAGTTTGGACATATGAGGAGGCAGTGTCTTCGTCTTCTTGAGGGTCCATCTCAGCAGAGGAGTCAGCCCTCGACATCAGCTCTAGTTACTTAACCACCCGCCCATGCAGCTAGAGGTCGGGGTCAATTATCTAGGGGTCGCCCTAAAAGGGGAGGCCAATCAGGTGGCAATCAGGCCCGTTTCTATGCCCTCCCAGCCAGACCAGACACCATTGCTTCAGATGCGTTGATTACAAGGTCTCAGTTTGCCATAGAGATACTTCTGTGTTATTTGATCTTGGTTCCACCTTTTCATATGTGTTACCATATTTTTCTCGTTATTTGGATACACCCCATGAGTCTCTTGTTTTCCTGTTCGTGTATCTATTTCGGTGGGCGATATTATTAATGTAGACCGCGTATATCGGTCATGTGTGGTGACTATTGGGGTGTCTGGAGACCCGAATGGAACTTTTGTTGTTGTGTATGGTGGACTTTAATATGATATTAGTCATGGATTAGCTATCCCCATGTCAGGATATTTTAGACTGTCATTCTAACACAGTGACGTTGGCTATGCCGGGTGTGCCACGGATTGAGTGGTGAGGTTCGACTGATTTTATCCCCGGATAGCTGATTTCATTTTTTAAGGCCCAGTGGATGGTTGGGAAAGGTTGTCTTTCATACTTAGCATTAGTGAGAGAAGTCAGTGCAGAGATGCATAGTATCGATTATGTTCCAGTAATGAGGGATTTCCCGATGTGTTTTCTCCCGACCTACCGGGAATACCCCCGGACAGGGATATTAATTTTGGTATTGATCTAGTGTCGGGCACTCAACACATTTCTATTCCACCGTATTGTATGGCACCGATAGAGTTGAATGAGTTGAAGGACCAGCTTCAAGAACTCCTTGATAAGGGGTTTATTCGGCCTAGTGTATCACCTTGGGGTGCACCTATTCTGTTTATGAAGAAGAAGGATGGCACGATGAGGATGTGCATTGATTACAGGCAGTTGAACAAAGTTACAATCAAGAACAAGTATCATTTGCCTCGTATTGATGATTTATTTGACCAGCTTCAGGGAGCGAGGGTGTTCTCTAAGATTGATCTCCAGTCAGGATATCACCAGTTGAAGATCAGGGACTCAAATATTCTTAAGACGGCTTTCAAGGACCCGATGGTCATTAAGAGTTCCTTGTGATGTCTTTTAGGCTGACCAATGGCCCAGCAGCGTTCATACATTTGATTAACATCATGTTTCGGCCTTATATCATCTTGTTTGTCATTGTATTCATTGATGATACTTTGGTGTACTTGCGTAGTCAAGAGGAGCATGCAGAGCATTTAATATTGGTATTGCAGCGATTCAGGGAGGAGAAGCCTTATGAAAAGTTCTCCAAGTGTGAGTTTTGGCTCAGTTCAATGGATTTCTTGGGGCACGTGGTGTCCATTGAGGGTATTCAGGTTGATCAAAAAAAGATAGAGGCGGTTCAGAGTTGGCCCAGGTCGTCCTCAGCCATATAGATTCGTAGCTTTCTTGGTTTGGTGGGTTATTACCGTCGGTTCATTCAGGGATTTTCACCTATTACATCACCCTGAACCAAATAGACTCAAAAGGGTAATCTATTCAAGTGGTTGGATGAGTGTGAGGCGAGTTTTCAGAAGCTTAAGACTGCCTTGACCACAACTCCATTATTAGTTTTGCCTTCAGCTTCAGGTTCATATACAGTGTATTGTGATTCTTCGAGAGTTGGTATTGGGTGTGTCTTCATGTAGGAGGGCAGGGTGATTGCTTATGCTTCTTGTCAGTTGAAGCCCCATGAGAAGAACTACCCCGTTCATGATCTAGAGTTAACCGCCAGTGTTCATGCATTAAAGATTTGGAGGCATTATTTGTATGGTGTGTCTTGTGAGGTGTTTACTGATCATCATAGCCTCCAGCACTTGTTCAAGTAGAAGGATCTCAATTTGAGGCAGTGGAGATGGTTGGAGCTGCTAAAGGACTATGATATCACTATCTTGTACCATCCGGGGAAGGCCAATGTAGTGGCCGATGCTTTGAGTAAGAAGGCAATGAGTATGGGCAGGTTGGCATATATTCCTGTTGGGAGAGACCTCTTGTAGTTGATGTTCAGTCCTTGGCCAATCGGTTTGTGAGGTTGGATATTTCAAAGCTCAGTCGGGTCTTAGCTTGTGTGATCTCTCGGTCTTCTTTATTTGATCGCATCAGATAGCGCCGGTATGATGATTGTCATTTGATTATCCTCAAGGATAGAGTTCAACATGACAATGCCAGATATGCGACTATTGGTAATGATAGAGTATTAAGGATGCATGGCCGGATATCTGTGCCCAATGTGGATGGGCTTCGGGAGTTAATTCCGGAGGAGGCCCACAGCTTGCGGTATTCCATCCATCTGGGTGCCATGAAGATGTATCAGGATTTGAGACAGCATTACTGGTGTTGGAGAATGAAGAAGGATATTATGGAATTTGTAGCTTGGTGTCTCAATTTCCAGCAGGTAAAATATGAGCATCAGATACTAAGTGGCTTGCTTCAGCGGTTAGATATTCTAGAGTAGAAGTGGGAGCGGATCATCATGGACTTTGTAGTTGGGCTCCCATGGACTTTGAAGAAGTTCGATGCTATTTGGGTGATTGTGGATCAACTGACCAAGTCCGCGCACTTCATTCCTGTGTGTACTACCTATTCTTCAGAGCGGTTAGCAGAGATTTACATCATTGTTCTCTTGTATGGCATTCCAGTTTCCATCATTTTAGATAGATGTACTCAATTTACTTTGCAGTTTTGGAGAGACGTGCAACAAGAGTTGGGTACTCGGGTTGAGTTGAGAACATATTTCACCCTTAGACGGATGGGCAGTCCGAGCAAATTATTCAGATATTGAAGAACATGTTACGTGCTTGTGTTATTGATTTTGGGGGTCCATGGGATCAGTTTCTACCGCTCGCGAAGTTTGCATATAACATCAGCTATTAGTTGAGTATTCAGATGGCTCCATATGAAGCTTTAAAAAGGATACACTGTAGATCTCTAGTTGGTTGGTTTGAGCAGGGTGAGGCTAGGCTTTTGGGTACAGACTTGGTGCAGGATGCCTTGGAGAAGGTGAAAATGATTCAGGAGCGGCTTAGTACAGCGCAATCGAGACAGAAGAGTTATGCTGACAGGAAGGTTCGTGATGTGTCTTACATGGTTGGGGAGAAGGTTCTACTGAAGGTGTCACCCATGAAGGGTGTTATGAGATTTGGAAAGAAAGGGTAAATTGATTCCCCGGTTCATTGAGGATTGGGGAGGTTGCTTATGAGCTAGATTTTCCACCTAGCTTGTCGAGTGTGCATCCGATATTTCATGTTTCTATGTTCCGAAAGTATATTGGCGATCCGTCTCAAGTTTTGGATTTCAACACAGTTCAATTAGGCGGTGATTTGAGTTATGATGTTGAACTAGTGGCTATATTGGGCCGTCAAGTTTGAAAGTTGAGATCAAAGGATATGCTTCAGTGAAAGTGCAGTGGAGAGGTTGGCCCGTGGAGGAGGCTACCTGGGAGACTGAGCGGGAGATGTGGAGCAGATATCCTCACCTATTTGAGGCTTCAAGTATGTTTCTTGACTCATTCGAGGATGAACGTTTGTTTAACAGGGGAAGGATGTAACGACCCGGCCGGTCGTTTCATGAGTTACAACCCCATTTTCCCTATTTTTGCTTCTTTATGTTTTATTCAGTTACATTTCATTGTATCGTGTTGGTTCATTTGGGTTTGGAGTAGTTTTGGAGGGATATGAGACTATTAGTATCTTAAGTTGACCATTTAGTTGGAAAAGTCAACCGAAAGTTGACTTGTAGGTAAATTACTTGGAATTATGTTTTTATGGTCCGGATAGCTTCATTAGGTGATTTGGGACCTAGGAACATGATCGTAATTTATTTTTGAGGTCCGTGGTAGATTTAGGATTGAATTGGCAAAATTAAAATTTTTGCATTTTTCGGTTGGTAGTGGAAATCTTGATACCGGGTCGGATTAGAATTCCAAAAATTAGAGTAGGTCTGTTGTGTCATTTATAAAGTGTGTGCAAAATTTGAGGTCATTCGGACAAGGTTCGATAGGTTTCGGCATCGGTTGTAAACGTTTGAGGTTTCAAGTCCATTAAGCTTGAATTGGTGTGAGATTCATGTTTTTGTAATTGTTTGAGGTGATTCGAGAGCTCGATTGAGTTTGTATAGTATTTTAGGACTTGGTGGCATATTTGGTTGAGGTTCCAGAGGCCTCGGGTGTGTTTCGGGTAAGTTTTGAGTGAGTCCGGACATTACCGGAACTCAGACATAGTTTTGATGCTTAAATATTCCGCTAACGGCGGAAAAGGAGCACTGAGGGTGGAAAAGGAGTACTAAGGGTGGAAAAAGGGGCACTGAGGCGCTCCAGGGAACAATCTGCAGGTTCGTTGGTCCGACTTTGGAAGCCAATGTCTTTTGATCTACAAGGAATTTTGAGATGATTCAAAAACTAAAGATGTAGCCCTTCGTGTCTAGTTTCCAGAAAAGTATGGAAATCATCATTTGGAAATCTGTAAATAAAATTATGACCAAAATACTAAGGCCTGTTTATGCAGCCACCAAAAGCGTGGTCAGCGAAGGAATATCCGCGGTCAGCGGTGGAAATCCGCTGGGGCGGTGATTTTTGGCTGTCAGCGAAAATGAAAATCCGAGAGGTGCACTATAAATATGATATTTGGGGGTTTATTTCATATTTTGACCTAGAGAGCTCAAGTTTTGGCGATTTTTCGAACGTTTTTTAAGAAATTCATCGGGGTAAGTGATTCTAACTTGGATTTTGCTAAAATACATAAATCTATCATTGATTTTATCACTTGATTAGTGATTTGGGGTAAAAATTTGGGGAAAATTAGTAGAACTTCATAAAATGAATTTTTGGAATTTGAAAGTCGATTCAAAGTCGGAATTGAGTGAAACTAGTATGGTTGGTCTCGTAATCGACTGGGTTGTTGGATTATGTGACTTTGGTCTGATTTCGAGACGTGGTCTCGCGGCCTAGCTGTTGAATTGACTTTTTGACTTTTGGCCTTAAGCTTAGTGTTTTCTTATGGGATTGGTCCCTTTTGATCGTGTTGATTGTATCAAATTATTTGTGACTAGATTCGAGGCATTTGGAAGACAGTTCAAGAGGAAAGGGCATTGCGGAGTAGAGGATTGACTGGGTTGAGGTAAGTAAAGATTTTAAATCTAAACCTGAGGGTATGAAACCCCAAAAATTCATACTGTTCTGATAAATGAGGTGACACACATGCTAGGTGAAGGTCGTGTGGGCGTGCACCGGAAGGAATTTGTGACTTGGCATGTCCCGTAGTAACTGTAGAGTTGCTTATTTTGATAAACTCTATAGGGAGAAGGGTTAAAAATATCCCTCTACTTTTAAATATTGTCTACATTTAACCTCCGTTACACTTTCGGGCCATAAATACCCCTGCCATTAGCAAAGTATTCAAATCTACCCCTAATTTAAATGTTGATCCTATGTAGCAGCGGATCCAGCTATTAAAATGACACTGTTGAAGTTACGTGTATCTTTTTCTACTGTGTCCCCCCACCCCACCCCACCCCAACCCGAAACAAGAAAACCATTAGTCAGTTTTTAAAAAGAAAATTCCCCCTATTGATCAGTGATTAACCCTTGCATTTAACAGAAACTTGGATTGGAAAAGTGGTCGCCTGAGTTTCTAATGGGGGATTTGGACTCCCAAAGTAAAACTATGTCAAAGTGTATTTTAAAGCTAACTCAAAGGATATTCGATCTTAAAATGGGTTTCTGCGATTTGATTATTAGTTAATACAATTTCTCTCATTTTGGGTAATTATAAGCTATAAGCATTTATTTACTCTATTTTTCCCTTCCACTTCCAAAAGATTGAACCTTTCAAGTTACTCTTCTTTTATATAGTTTGAATAGTCTGCCTCAAAGAATTTAAGTTTCTCCACCCTTTGTTTTTTTTTGCAACATATGAAAGTAGGAAAATGCTCTAAGTTAATAGGAAATTATAGTGATGCTAAAAGTTAGTGCATTTTTCATCAAGATTTCTCATTCCTTTCTTTGGGAACTTCTGGAATAACCTTCTTCGACTTTCATATGGAATTTCGATGCTATACATTGTTCATGTATGCAGTTCACTAGAGAAAGTTAACGAAACATGTTCTCATAATTCCTTCGTTTCAATTAAGATGAAAATGGTAGGAGCAAAAAATTTTCTTACTTTCAAAATTACACAGTAATGGAGGATGGGGACAAAGGAGAAAGACTTGTTAAAAGGGCATTTTTTATTTCTTTCAAGAATTAAAAAGAAGGTAATTCACACGTGGTATCCACTATGGCATTTTAATAGTAGGGTCCACTGCCACATAGGAGCACCGTTAAGATTAGGGGTAGATTTGAATACTTTGCTAACGGCAGGGATACTTATGTCCCCAAAGTATAACAAAGGTTAAATGTAGATAATATTTGAAAATAGAGGGATATTTCTGACTCTTTTCCCAACTCTATATGATATATGTGTTTTAGAACTGAGTCTCTTAATGTGGGCTGAATGTCATATTTTGGGCCTTGTGCCGAACTGTTAGGACCCTCAGGGATATTTTACTTCTTTCTTCACAGTTTTGATTCGAAAACATATCCCTAGTCATGATTTTTTTTACCTGTTTACTTTTGGCTTAGTTTCATTACTCTGTTATAAATATTTGAAAGTTATTTGGGCTGAGTTTCCTACTTTGTCACTGAAATGCCCGAGTGGCTGTGAGGTTGATGACTGAGAGAGGTCGAGGGCCGGATGGTGAGGATTATATATATATATATATGGATCGGGTTGTACGCCGCAGCCATTTTTATTTATATATGGATCGGGCTGCACGCCGCAGTGATATAGCGCTTGGGCTGTAGGAGCCCCTCCGGAGTCTGCACACCCCTAGTGAGCGCAGTTGACTATATATTTACGGATCAGGTTGTGTGCTGAAGCGGTTTCTATTATAAGATATCTATTCAGCGGGAGTGGTGAGAGTGAGTGTTGATTGATAAGTGTTGAGACACGAGTGGCTAAGAGGATTGCCCGAGAGGCTATATATATGAGTGATACTTTGCCCGAGGGGCTTGTTTATGAATTTACTGTTTTTACTCTTCCGTTATGATGAGCCTCTATTGACAAATTTTGAACAAATATTTTAATTAACCTTCATTGAAACTTGATTTTTTACGAGCTGTTTGGAAATTGAACTACGGATTTGACTTTGATATTTCTATTGTGATTCTATGTTAGATTATATATATGATTTAAATGCTCGTCACTGCACTCAGCCTTTATTTACTTTGGTTACATACTGAGTTGGCGTACTCACGTTACTCCCTGCACCTTGTGTGCAGATCCAGGTGCCAGAGCATCAGAGTGAGAGCTTGCAACAGCTTTTGAGTATTTTCGGATATAACAAGGTGGCTTCACGGCGTTCGTAGCCCTGTCTTTCTCTTTGCTATCCTTAGTGTTATTTACCTAGTCTTTTCTTCTTGTATTGAGTATACAGTACTGGACAGAATCTTAGTGGCTCATGACTAGTGACACCAGGATCGGGCAGTGTAAATATATTTGTGTATTTGTTTTTTTCCGCGTACTTTGTTATATTAAATGAAAGACTTGTGTTCATAACTGATTTGAAAATGAATTTACAAAAGACCTTTATGTATTAGTGTTGAATCGGCTTGACTAGTACTGTGATAGGCGCCATCACGACCTAGATGGTTTGGGGTCGTGACATACTGCTACTAACTTATAACTATGAAAATTGAGATCATTCACTAGGATTTTCAAATGCAAAGAAAGTTTTATTTTCTAAAGTTGAAATTTAATCCCTCTTTTCTTAAGAAAAAAAATTCAGTTCCTTTCTCTTAACAGTATGAACACGATTTCTATAATAAAACACCTGAAATTTTTGGATACTTTTTTATTTTATCGGGTAAACCGATAACCGAACCGATAAGGATCGATTACCGACTAATAGATACCCGATAACCGATATCTTATCTTATCGATTCGGTTGTCGGTTTAGCATATTTATAAATCGATAACGAATATGCTAAACCAATAACATTCATAACCGAATTTAATAGATCGATGGCCACCCCTACAACCAATGACCTCTTAGGGTTTGTTACAATGGGGCCTATTAATTTGAATTCGCAGTGACTGCAATCTAATAAAAGGAAAAATACTTTTTACCAAAAACATTTTTATTTGAATTGCTCGAATTCGGGATTTCTTATTATTGGAATCATTCCACCACAATCTTTAGCCCACCTACTAAATATAGCAATACTCATAAACTAATTATTAAGTTTCAATTAAGAAAAGTTAGAGATGTTTTTTTTCTTCTGAATTTGGAGACTCTATTAGCACCTAACGATGTGCAACGAAATACTTGGTCTCTATTCTCGTTGGTTTTTATGTAGACAAAAGTAGTCATTTCAGGCGTGAAAACTCCAGCCTTGGCCGTCAATTTAGATTAGCCCCTTTATTGTTGATTGTAATGAAACGTATCCAACCTGTCCAAGTAATCTTTATCGCCGCAGTAGCAAGTAGCAGCAGTTTTTTCTTTCATTTACATGTCTTAAAAAAATATACTTTATCCGATTCAATTTAGATGGGTAGTTTGATTCGGCATAAAATTTAAAATAAAAGAAGATTTTTGAACTTTGCGGTCTTAAAAGCTTAAGGGGTAAAAGTTTTGTGCGACCAAAATATTTATGTGATTATAAAAACTTCTTATTAAGCGTAAAATGAATAATTTAAAATTAAATTATTTCTAAATTTAAAAATATATATATCATTTATTTTGAAACATATTAAAAAAAAAGTAACTAAACATAGCGAGTACCCCACTGTAACTTCAACCCACCGCAGAACAGATATATAAACGGACAAGAATTCAATTGATCACTTCCGCGCTCATTTGGATCAATCAACAACAACATATGATTGGACATTCTTGTTTGACTCAAAAAATATCAAAACCTTTTTGAACAAATCAATCAAAGATAATGAAGGGGCAAATCTTAGCTAAGTATAATATTCTCTGAAACGAAAGATAGGTTAGGAAAATATGGATAATAAGACTTATTTTTCTTTGCTCATGTAAACAAGCTTACAGTGTATATTCCGAATCCCCTCTTTACAAAGTTATTTCCCTCTATATATACAAGGAGCCAAATCTTTCTAAGTTGTAAAAAAATAAGTTATAAGGAATATTCGAAGGAATATTCCTAACGTCCCCTGATGGACATGTACTATTACAAGGGTTGTACAGTCTCTTGTTTGCCTTGAGGTCGTCCCCCACAAGACATCGAGTCATGGAGACCTCGTCATTCGTCGTACTCGTTGTCGGTCGTGATCGGTCAAATTTGAACCCATACAGTTAGTCCCTCCGCTTGTCAGAGTTGCAATTGGGTGCATCCTCGATGAGCGGACATCATACATTCCTATAGATAAATTTGATCCTTCGAGGGGTTATGGCATGGCCAATGGTTAACGGTCAGCGTGCTTGGAAAGACACCAGGTAATACATTTTAGCGGGAAATGATGTCATCTTCACGTGAGTCATCATTACGCGTGTTTTCGAGACAAGAGTTGATGGCTTGGTGCTTCGATTCTGACGCCACTCTGTAACCTTCCGCTTTGATTTTGGCGCCCATCCCTATAAATAGGTGGAGGGTTTGCTTTTTCGAAAGTTCTTGGCCATTTCATTCCTGATTTCCTCTCCTTATTTCTTAGAGCTTGCCTTGATAGCCTTCTGCTTCTTCTTCTCGCATTCTTTGTTCACAACTTCTTCTTCCTTCCCTCTTTTTACTTTTTTTTTGTTGTGTCAGTACCTCTTTGAGCGAAAATATGCCAAGATTACATCGTTCTCATAAAGAGGTACCTGAGGCCACCCCATTGTCTATGGCACCGCCTTCGGGCGGTAAAGATACAGCAATAGAGGATGGTGACAGTCTTCCTACGGTGGAGGAGTTATTTTCGAGACACCCCATGTCTCGAAGTGACTTCCTCAAAAGTCCCCCTCTTACTCCTATCCTCGTACACTCTGATATGGAGCAAGTTCATATTGATGTTCTTCGTATAAAGTATAATATTCCCGCTTACGTTGACATGGTTCCGGCAAGGAGAGATTTTGTAGAGGTCCACAGACCTGGGTACTATGCTCTCTATGAGTACCCTTTCGTGATTCGTTATAATTTTCCTCTCTTCCCCTTAGTAGAAGAGCTCTGTAGGTTCTACCAAGTTTGCCCGGCACAACTTTTGTCATATACTCTTAAGGTGCTTCTGTTGTTGACCAAGTATGCGAAGTAGGCAGAATGTGATGTTTCTATCCACCACCTTTTGCACCTGTTCTTGCCTAGCTTCCACAGAGGTACCATGGTGCATTTGAGGCACCTTGGCATGAAAGGGCTGGTGGTCGGCACAGACGACCGAGCAAGTCGCAAGTTTTGGCACAAGTACTTCTTTGTCAAAATTGAGCATATCCTTTCTGACTCCACCAGGTTCCCGGAGCGATGGAACGAGACTCGTAAGTGTCGCCACTTATTTTATTCTTCCTTCTCTTGTGTTCGTTATAACGTATGTTTGCTTCTCGTTTGCAGCTATGGGATGTCTACCCCGCCCTATTGCTGGCATAAAGGATTGGGTAGCCCATCTATTACCACATGCAGCAGAAACCCAAGATTGGCCTTCCTTCGTAAAGCGTTACGGCCCTAAGTTGCATCTGGTAAGTGTTTTCCCTTTACCACATTATTGGTTGTATATCATCATCCATTAATACGACTTCTTCGTGATGGCAGGTCGAGGAGCTTCCATGCGGAGGGCGCCAGTCCCTGCATTCTGATAGGTCGTCGCTGTCGCGGGAATGCACTTTACTTTGAATGAGTCTATTCGAGAGGGTCATCCTCAACCGATTCATGTGGGAGGTACCTTTCAAGTCCTAGTCCTGAGGGAGGAGTCTTCTTCGGTACAGACTCCACAACTTTTGGACGAATCTTCCAATGGGGATGAGCCAGTGTCGAGAAAAAGGAGAATAATGGAGATCGGAAAGGACGTGGTTGTGGATGCTGATAGAAGCACGGCATCACAGACGGCACCTGTGCCCACTTTTATGGACGATGCCATTTTATCGGGGATATCTCCCAGATAGAAGGAGTTTACCTAGGGTCCGGTTCTGTACGCTCTGCTGAGGGTGGTGCATCATCCAACATTGGAGGTTGTCGCATCGAGGGTGAAAACTTAGGTTCAGATGTTGACCCGGAGGATGTTAACGAGTTTGTAGGATACCACACTCACGTAGAGGTCAGAGCAGAGGGGTCTGATCATCACATAGTCATCCCGAGAGACTATAACTTATTATTGAACTGTGAGCAAGTGGCGTATGTTTTAGCTCCTCTTTGTGCTGCACCTGAAACAAGATGCTCAGGGCGATGTGTGACGTAGAGTTGTCTAATAGCGTCGCTGGTATGGCCTTGCGGGTAGGTGCCTTTCTTTTTCTTTTCATCGGTGTGCTTGTGTAGCAATTGTCGACCTGCATTTTTGTTTTTAACTTCTCTTTTTCTTTTGTGCTAGACCCACATCATGGAGACCAATCGTGAGCATCGGGAGAGGAGGAGGACGTCCGTCTATGGGAAAATGTCGTCCAAGTATCAATGGTATCGTGCTAAGCACTGTGCGATGGCTGATATTTATACACAAAACCGTAAATTTTAGTTGTTTTGCGAAGGTCTAAAATAGAGGGAGGACCAACAGGAGCGCAAGGTTGAAGAGCTGAGGGAGCGGGATAAGGAGCTCATGAAGGTTGTCGCGCGTAATAGTGAACTTGAGGCCTCCCTTAAGGTGAAGTGGGACGAGCTTGAGTTGAGCAGGTGGTGATGGCCGATAATGCCGATTTACAAGTGAGGGTGGCCAGTTTGACCGCTGAATCGAGTGTAATGACAGTGGAGATTGAGGGGCTTAAGGGAGAACTAGATATCGGTGCTGATAAGCTGGCGACAGCTATTTCTAAAACGACGTCTTTGGAGAATGAACTTCGTGTTTGTAGGTCGGAGCTGACTAGAGAGAGGGAGGCCTCTAATCTTAAGGTCGCGGGGCTTGAAGGGCATGTTAAAGAGTTGGAGGCTGAGCTATCTGCATTGAATGGACAAGTGGCCTCGCTAAGAGCAAATGATGCTAATCGACGCTCTCAACCTTCCACGTCCCATGCTTCAACCGATCTGGTCATGCCTCGTTGCTTATATAAGTTGTGGGTTCTTGTTGAGGCCCGACTTGATCTGTACAAGGCTTTTCACATCGAGGGGAGGGAAATCGAAGTGGAGCTTCAGACCGTGCATAACGAAACTCGTGCAGCTCGTGAGGCATCCAAGTACGACCCTCATACTCCTAATAGGGATGATATCAACTCGGATGAGGCAAATCGTCTTGCTTTGGACTCTTGGTACGAAGATGCTTACCCTACAGGGGATGATGTGTAATATTTTGGTTGTGCTTTTCTTTTTCTTTGGGGCTTTTATGGGAGGGGGCATGCTTGAGCCCGTTTTGTAAGGATCAATGTAAATAATATTTTGATGCAATGTAGACTTTATTTTGTCGATTGGTTGGTGTTCTTTGTAATTTCTATGGTATTCGGGATGCCTGTCTAGCGGTTGAGTCAATTTAACTTTTGGGTGCGGTTGATTCCTTATCTTTTTTTTTGTCGATGGCCTTGGCCATTGGGATGTTGCTTAAAACTTTCATCGAAGTAGGATCCCGTCGTTGTTCGAACGAGGTCAAACTCTTATTTTCGTCGATGGCCTTGGCCATTGGGATGTTTTTTCGAACAGTCGTTGAAGCACGATCCTGTCATGGTTCCAACGAGGTCGAACTCATAGTTTTGTCTATGGCCTTGGCCATTGGGATGTTGCTTTGAACTGTCATCGAAGTAGGATCCCGTCGTTGTTCGAACGAGGTCGAACTTATATTTTCATCGATGGCCTTGGCCATTGGGATATTGCTTCAAACTATCGTCGAAGTAGGATTCCGTCGTGATTAGAACGAGGTCGAACTCATATTTTCATCGATGGCCTTGTCCATTGGGATGTTTCTTCGAACTGTCATCGAAGTAGGATACCGTCATGGTTCGAACGAGGTTGAACTTATATTTTCGTCGATGGCCTTAGCCATTGGGATGTTGCTACGAACTATCGTCGAAGTGAGATCCTGTCGTGGTTCGAACGAGGTTGAACTCATATTTTTATCGATGCAATTCGCCATTGGGATGTTGCATCGAACTGTCGTCGAAGTAAGATCTCGTCATGGTTCGAACGAGGTCAAACTCATATTTTCATCGATGGCCTTAGCCATTGGGATGTTGCTTCGAAGTGTCATCGAAGTAGGATCTCGTCGTGGTTCGAACGAGGTCGAATTCATATTTTCATCAATGGCCTTGGCCATTGGGATGTTGCTTCAAACTGTCGTCGAAGTAGGATCTCGTCGTTGTTCGAATGAGGTTGAACTCATATTTTTGTCGATGGTCTTGGACATTGGGATATTGCTTCGAACTGTCATCGAAGTATGATCCCGTTGTGGTTCGAACGAGGTCAAACTCATATTTTCGTCGATGGCCTTGGCCAATGGGATGTTGCTTCGAACTGTCGACGAAGTAGGATCCAATGATGGTTCGAACGAGGTCGAACTTATATTTTATCGATGGCATTGGCCATTGGGATGTTACTTCAAACTGTCGTCGAAGTAGGATCCCGTAATTGCTTGAACGAGGATGGCCTTGGCCATTGGGATGTTGCTTCACACTATCGTCGAAGTAGGATCCCGTCGTGGTTCGAACGAGGTCAAACTCATATTTTCTTCGATGGCCTTGGCCATTAGGATGTTGCTTCGAACTGTCATTGAAGTAGAATCCCATCGTGGTTCGAACAAGGTCGAACTCATAGTTTTGTCTATTGCCTTGGCCATTGTGATATTGCTTCGAACTGTTGTTGAAGTACGATCCTGTTGTAGTTCGAACGAGGTCGAACTCATATTTTTATCGATGGCCTTGGACATTGGGATGTTGCTTCAAACTGTCGTTGAAGTAGGATCCCATCGTCGTTCGAACAAGGTCGAACTCATATTTTCATCGATGGCCTTAGCCATTGGGATGTTGTTCAAACTATCGTTGAAATAGGATCCCGTCGTGGTTCGAACGATGTCGAACTCATATTTTCGTCGATGTCCTTGTCCATCGGGATGTTGCTATGAAATTTTGTCGAAGTGAGATCCCGTCGTGGTTCGAATGAGGTCGAACTCATATTTTCATCGATGGCCTTGGCCATTGGGATGTTGTTTCGAACTGTCGTTGAAATAGGATCCCGTCGTGGTTCGAACGAGGTTGAACTCATATTTTTGTCGATGGCCTTGGCCTTTGGGATGTTTCTTCGAAATGTCATCAAAGTAGGCTCCCATCGTGGTTCGAACGAGGTCGAACTCATATTTTTGCCGATGGCCTTGGCCATTGGGATGTGTCTACGAACTGTCGTCGAAGTGAGATCCCATCGTGGTTCGAAGGAGGTCGAACTCATATTTTTGTTGATGGACTTGGCCATTGGGATGTTTCTTCGAACTATCGTCGAAGTAGGATCCCGTCGTGGTTCGAACGAGGTTGAACTCATATTTTCGTTGATGGACTTGGCCATTGGGATGTTGCTTCAAACTGTCATTGAAGTAGGATACCATCGTGGTTCGAACAAGGTCAAATTCATATTTTCGGCAATGGCCTTGGCCATTGGGATGTTGCTTCGAACTGTCGTCGAACTTGGATCCTGTTGTTGTTAGAATGAGGTTGAACTCATATTTTTGTTGATGGTCTTGGACATTGGGATATTTCTTCGAACTGTCGTTGAAGTAGGATCCTATCATGGTTCGAACGAGGTCGAACTCATATTTTTATCGATAGCCTTAGCCATTGGAATGTTGCTTCGAACTGTCATCGAATAGGATCCCGTCATGGTTCGAACGAGGTCGAACTGATATTTTATCGATGGCCTTGGCCATTGGGATGTTGCTTTGAAATGTCGTCGAAGTAGGATCCCATCATGGTTCGATCAAAGTCGAACTGATATTTTCTCGATGGTCTTAGCCATTGGGATGTTTCTTCGAACTGTCGTCGAAGTAGGATCTTGTCATGGTTCGAACGAGGTCGAACTGATATTTTGTCGATGGCCTTGGCCATTGGGATGTTGCTTCAAACTATCATCGGAGTAGGATCCCGTCGTTGTTCGAAAGAGGTCGAACTCTTATTTTTATTGATGGCCTTGGCCATTGGGATGTAGCTTCAAACTGTCGTTGAAGTAGGATCCCTTCATGGTTCGAACAAGGTCGAACTCATACTTTTATTGTTGGACTTGGGTATTGGGATGTTGCTTCAAACTGTCATCGAAGGAGGATCCCGTCATGGTTCGAACGAGGTCGAACTCATAGTTTCATCTATGGCCTTGGCCATTGGGATATTGCTTTGAACTGTCATCGAAGTAGGATCCCGTCGTAGTTCGAATGAGGTCAAACTCATATTTTCGTTGATGGCCTTGGACATTGGAATGTTGCTTCAAACTATCATTGAAGTAGGATCCCGTCATAGTTCGAACGAGGTTTAACTCATATTTTCGTTGATGGCCTTGGCCATTGGGATGTTGCTTCGAATTGTCGTCGAAGTAGGATACCATCGTGGTTCGAATGAGGCCGAACTCATATTTTCATCGATGGCCTTGTCCATTGGGATGTTGCTACAAACTGTCGTCGAAGTGAGATCCCATCGTGGTTCGAACGAGGTCGAACTCATATTTTTGTTGATGGACTTGGCCATTGGGATGTTGCTTCGAACTGTCGTCGAAGTAGGATCCCTTTATGGTTCGAACGAGGTCGAACTCATATTTTTATCTATAGCCTTGGCCATTGGGATGTTGCTTCGAACTGTCATTAAAGTAGGATCCCGTCGTGGTTCGAACGAGGTCGAATTCATATTTTTGTCGATGTCCTTGGCCATTGGGATATTGCTTCGAGCTGTCGTCAAAGTAGGATCCCATCATTGTTCAAACGAGGTTGAACTCATATTTTTGTTGATGGTCTTGGACATTGGGATGTTGTTTCAAACTGCCGTCGAAGTAGGATCCCGTCATGGTTCGAATGAGGTCGAACTCATATTTTCGTCGATGGCCTTGGCCACAGGGATGTTGCTGCGAACTGTTGTCGAAGTATGATCCCGTCATGGTTTGAATGAAGTCGAAATGATATTTTGTCGATGGCCTTGGCCATTGGGATGTTGCTTCGAACTGTCGTCGAAGTAGGATGTCGTCGTTGTTCAGACGAGGTCGAACTCATATTTTTATCGATAGCCTTGGCCATTGGGATGTTTCTTCGAATTATCGTCAAAGTAGGATCCCGTCGTGGTTTGAACAAGGTCGAACTCATATTTTCGTCGATGCCCTTGGCCATTTCACATTAGAGTTTTGATCATATACCTATAGGAAGATGCATGTTGACTTTATTCATACATGGAGATTTAATTATATTCTTGTGAGAATCACTTGTCGACTCTGTACATACAATGGAGATTTGATTATATATATCTAGTCCCTTCATTACATCGGCCCAGAGACCATGTCGAGAGTGGTGTATTGAACAATACTTCAGACCTTGAGACGTCCCCCTTGTCATCTCATTAAAAACCTCACCGAGAAAACCCAATTGGGACAAAACTCGGATGAGGGAAAAGAGTACGACTCGGGTGGCGCCTCCTTTCAGAAGTGGAAGTGTTTGAGATGGGCGATATTCCAATTGTTTTGGAGTAGTTTTCCCTCCATTGTTTCTAACAAGAATGATCCTTTGTTTTCTTTCGCCGTGATTTTGTATGGTCTATCCCTATTTGTTCCTATTTTTCCTCACTGGTGTCTTTCGATGTTTGTGTTTTAGCCTTGAGGACGTAATCTCCGACCTTGAGTTGTCATACTTTTGCCTTTTTGTTGTAATACCTTTCTACTTGTTGCTTTTGGGCTACCATTCTTATGTGGTCCATGTCTCTCCGTTATTCGACTTCGTCCAGATATTGTAGCCTACTTTCATAGTTGTTTAGTTCGCTCTCGTTGAAATATCTCAAACTAGGCTCTCCGACCTCGACGGGTATAACCGCATCAGTCCCGTAGACTAGTGAATATGGCATCTCGCCTGTGCTAGTTTTTGGTGTGGTGCGGTATGCCCATACTACTTCTGGTAGTAGTTCAGGCCATAGCCCTTTGGGTCCTCAAGCTTCTTTTTCAATATATTCAGTATTACTTTATTGGAGGATTCGGCTTGGCAATTGCCGGCGAGATGGTATGGTGTAGAGAGTATTCGCTTGATGTGCCATTTTTCAAAAAACTCGATCGTTTTCTTTCCGAAGAATTGAGGTCCATTGTCGCATCTTATTTCTTTGGGAATGCTAAAGCGGTATATTATGTTTTTCCATATGAACGCTATAACCTATTGCTTGCCTATTTAGGTATACGCACCTGATTCCACCCATTTAGAAAAGTAATTAGTTAAAACCAAAAGGAAGTGTACCTTACCTCGTCTTACTGGGAGGGGTCCGACAATATACATCCCTTATTTTATGAATGGCCATAGCGAGGTGATGGAATGTAGGAGTACTCCCACTTGTGTATCATAGGGGTATATTTTTGACATTGCTTGCACTTTCTGACGTAGTCCGTGACTTCTTTTATCATGGTGGGCCAGTAGTATCCAGCACGGATGAGGCACTGGATGAGGGTGCGCTTTACCATGTGGTTACGTAATGCCCTTCATGTACTTCTTGTAGCACTCCTCTTGTTTGATTGGGTTCGAGACATTTGGCCAGGGGGGCGCCAAACGTTCTCTTGTAGAGTTCATGATTTGTGAGGTTGTATCTGGCTGCCTGTATTCAAAGCTTTTTGGCTTCTTTCTTATCTTGTGGGAGAGTTCCATCCTACTAATATGTTAGGAGACGGTTGCGCCAATCCCAAGTTAGGTTTATAGAATGTACCTTTACTTGTTCTATTGCGGAATGGATAAGGGTGACCACATTTTCCTTGTTGATATTTTTGGTAGCTGCCGCTAGCTTGGCGAGACTGTCTGCTTCGATATTTTGTGCCCTAGGTATTTGGTCGAGGTGGCATTCATCAAACTCTGGCAGCAGTTTGTGAATTTTTGACTGGAATTTTTGTAGTCTCTGTTATTCGATTTGGAAAGTCTCAGTGACTTGGTTCACCACGAGTTGAGAGTCGCAATGGAGGACGAGTCGTTGAGCACTATATTTGTGGGCTAGTTTCAATCCTGCAATCATATCTTCATACTCGGCCTCGTTGTCAGTCATCTCAGGGCATCGTATGGACTAGAGAATCACTTTGCTCGTAGGAACCTCGAGGATGAGTCCAAGTCCTGATCCCGAGGCATTAGATGCGCCGTCACTGTAGAGGACCCAGAGGTCGGTATGTGCGGAAGCGTAGAGCGCCTCCTGCTCCACTTCAAGCAATATTACCGCGCTGAAATCAGCGACAAAATCGGCGAGCACCTGCGACTTAATAGCAGTTCGTGGTTGGTATGCTATGTCGTGCTCGCTTAATTCTATGGCCCATTTGGCTAATCTACCCGATAATTCGGGTTTGTGTAGGATGCCCCACAGGGGAAGGTTGTCACCACTTTTATGGGGTGACATTGAAAATATGGTCTAAGCTTTCGCGAAGCTGTGACTAATGCCAAAGCTAATTTCTCAAGGTGAGGGTACCTTGTTTCGGCATCAATTAAGGTTTTGCTGATATAGTAAATCGGAGATTGCGTACCTTCATTTTTGCGGATTAAGACTGCACTTACCACAACTTCGGAGACTGCTAGGTACACTAATATGCATTCACCCAGGTCTGCCTTGACGAGTAGCGGTGGCGAGGATAGATACGGTTTCAGCTTCTTCAGGGCGTCGATGCATTCTACATTCTATTGTAGTCATTTGTCTTTCCTTATCACATTGAAGAATTTATGGCATCTATCCGATGATCATGAAATGAACCTCGACTGGGCGGTTATTCATCCTATTAGTTTCTGCACATGTTTCTTGTTGGTCAGTATCTCTGGTATTTATTCAATGGCCTTGATCTGATCTGGGTTGACTTCGATACCCCTTTATGACACTAGAAAACCAAGGAACTTTCCTGAAGTTACGTCGAAGGCGCATTTTTTGGGGTTCAGCTACATCTTGCCTCAATATCTCAAAAGCTTCCTTTAGAAGGCCAATGTGATCTTCTTTCCTTTCCGACTTTACTAGCATGTCGTCGATGTAAACCTCCATGGTCTTACCAAGTTGTTCTTTGAACATCTTGGTGACTAACCTTTCATATGTCGCCCTTGCATTTTTTAGTCCGAACGACATTACCTTGTAGTAGTACGTTCCTTGATGAGTGATGAAAATGGTGTTTTCTTGATCTTCTTCAGCCATCAGGATTTGATTGTAACCAGAGTAGGCGTCCAAGAAGCCCAGTAGTTCGTGCCCCACTTTTGCGTCGATGAGCTGATCGATGTATGGTAACGGAAAAGAATCTTTCGGGCATGCTTTGTTTAGGTCGGTGAAGTCGACACACATCCACCATTTCCCGTTCTTATTTTTGACTATGACTACATTGGCGACCCATTGGGGGTATTTCGATTATATGACAGAACCATTAGCGAGTAATTTATCAACCTCTTCGCTGACTGCCTCATTGATGGCGGCATTGAACTTTCTCCTCATTTATCGTACTGGCGGGTAAAGAGGATCGACATTCATCCTGTCTGTGGCGATATCCCTTGGGATTCCTAGCATATCTGAGTGGGAAAAGGCGAACAAATTGGCATTGTTAGTTAAAAACTCACAATATTTACCTGGTTCTGGGAGGTTGTATCTAATATAGGCCTTTTTTGTGCTATCGGTGTTGTCCGGTTGGACGGGGTCGAGGTCTTCCACGGCTACCATGGAAGTTTCTACGACATTTGGGTCTTTGATGGCCTCTATTTGTACATCGGGCTAGGTTCCCTATATGGCGGATTACTATGCTTCCACACTTGCCCCTTTTAGTTATTTGGTGTGCGTGCAATCTTGGGCGATTTGGTAGCATTCTTGGGCGGTACGTTGCTCGCCTTGGATGCTGAATATCCCCCATGGGGTAGGAAATTTGATTACTTGATAGAAACTCGATGGGACGGATCGCATATCGTGTATCCATGGATGCCCTATGACAGCGTTGTAGGTTGTTTCCTGGTTCATGACATGGAACGTTGTCTCCAGGGTGACCCTTCCTGCTAGGATGGATAGCACTATTTCTCCAGAGGTTCGCTCCACTGCATTATTAAAATCTGTTAGTGTTATGTAACGTGGTATTATTTTATCCTCGAGCCTCATCTGCATAAGAACTCATGGGTGAATAATACACGCGCCGCTTCCGTCATCAACCATTATTCTCTTTACGTCGGTATCCGCGATGCGTAAAGTTATAACCAAAGCATTATAGTAAGGAAACGACAAATCATTAGTATCTGACTTATCGAAGATGATACTATCTTCGAGGTCGTCCTACTGTTTGTGGGCGGTTGTTCGCTTGCGTTTGTGTGTGGTGGTGAATTTCACATGGTTGATTATCGTATCGTCGCCGCCACCAATGATCATTTGTATGGTGCGAGCTAGTGATGGTGGTTTTGGAGGTCCCTGAGGTTGATCACATCCACGAGCGAAGTTGGCCCATCCTCAGTCACTCAGCAGTTCTTTCAAGTGTCTCTGGTTTAACATCCTCACCACTTCCTATCGTAATCCTATGCAGTCCTCGGTCTTGTGTCCTCTTTCTTGGTAAAATTGACACAGAACGCTTGATCTCCTGGTGCTCGGATTTGACTTTATCTTTTGCAGCCACTGCACCTTTAGGCCAAGCTTTTCTAGTGCGTGCACTATTTCTGAAGGAGAAACACAAAAGTTATGAGCAGATAATAATGGAGGCATACCTCTTTTTTTGCAAGGTGGTGCGATGTGTTGAGGCGTGATATCCACATGTCGCGGAGGAGCTGGATTGGATGTGCGGATATAGGGTTGGTGCCTTTCTCGATTGAAACGGAGTGGTTTGTCCCGCCGGCCGTCGTTTCGGCGATCTCTCCTTGCTTCAGTTTGAACCGATGTTAGCCACTGGGTCGGGCCCTTTAGGTCATCCTCGTCAGCCCTTACCTCAGCGCAATAGGCGTTGTGGATTTCTTCCCACGTGGTAGGGGGATACTTCATGAGTCTACTTAGCAGCTTTTTGGTTGCTTTCGACCCGTTTCTGTTTAACCCATTTTGGAAGGCTTCTACCGCCATCCCTTCTCACATATTTGGTAGGCTCATCCTTACCCTATTGAATCGAGCTAGGAAGTCCTGAAGCCCCTCGCCTGTCGTCTGCCTGACGACGAAGATATTGTTTACCCTAGCCTCTGCCTTTTTCGCTCCTGCATGAGTGGTGACGAACTTATCTGCCATTTCTTCAAACATCGATATCGATCGTGTTGGTAGTTGGGAATACCATGTCAATTCTCCCCTGTCAGGGTTTCGCCAAACGTTTTCAACAGTACTGATGGCACATGTTCTTTCGATAGATCGTTACCTTTTACCGCAGTAAAGTAATGGATTAGGTGATCCTCCGGGTCCGTGGTACCATCATATGTTTTCAAATATGGCGGCATTTTGAAGGTTTTTGGAATAGAATGGGGAGATGCCCCTTCGATTTATGGCTATTCGACGAATCGGCCCACATCGCGCTTTGGCAGACACTTCAGAGCGCCTGGTATTTTATCAACTCTTTCCTGATGCTCCTTCATCTGGTCGCGGAGTGTCTTCTTCTCGTTTTCCATTTCTTCCATCTTCTTTAAGACGGTCGTAAGGGCATCGTTACCTGCATCAGTGACAGTGTGGGTGTTACTTGTTTGTGGAATTTTCGGCTCATTGGCGACAGATGTGGCTTCCGCAGGTATTGTGCCTTCGATATCCCTCTGAGCGGGCTTTTCGAGTATGTTGCTCAGGCTGTTTGTCAACCATTCCTCTAATAGCCTTTTCATGGCTGGTGGTGCTTCTCCTGCTGCGGATGTTGAGGTTTCTCTCTCACGCAAGACAGTCGTGATGGGGGTGAGATTTCTCCCTCAGCGTAGCATTTGGCGTTGCGTTTTCGTTATCTTCCCCACCAGCTTCATTGAGGGAATTCAGGAGGTTGTTCGTGACATCTACTATAGCTTTTAGCCTTGCTTCTCCCTTTCCCGCCATTGTTGGCCTTTGTGAGGTTTAAGAAAGAGGCGATTATTTCTTTCAAGAACCTAGACGAAACTAAGATCTCAACTATAGAAATCCCCACCGACGGCGCCAAATTGTTTGACTCAAAAGATATCAAAATCTTTTTGAACAAATCAATCAAAGATAATGAAAGGGTAAATCTTAGCTAAGTATAATATTCTCTGGAACGAAAGATAGGTTAGGAAAATATGCATAATAAGACTTCTTTTTCTTTGCTCATGTAAACAAGTTTACAATGTATATTCCGAATCCCATCTTTACAAAGTTATTGGCCTCTATATATACAAGGAGCCAAATCCTTCTAAGTTGTAGAAAACAAGTTATAAGGAATATTCGAAGAAATATTCCTAACGTCCCTTAATGGATCTGTACTATTACAAGGGTTGTACAGTCTCTTGTTTGCCTTGAGGTCATCCCCCACACAAAGCCGAGTCATGGAAACCTCGTCATTTGTCGTACTCGTTGTCGGTCGTGATCGGTCAAATTTGGACCCATACCATTCTCACTTAAAAAATACTTACTCTCCTTAGTTTTTTTAAAAACAATTTATTTAGCAATAAGAGTCATAAGTTTATCTGAGCATATTTAACCATAATTATTAAGTGTTAAAAGGTTATTGAAAGATATATGTCTTGCGTCAATTTATTTGGCGTTAATCGAGTGTGAGTAAATATTTTCTTATTCAATTCAATTTACTCGTAACCAATAAGTAGATATGTACGTTCCATTAAATTTATATATGGTTCTTCCGCGAACAAATAAGCTAATGAGATAAGGACACAAAGCACGATCAATCCATTGACAGAAAAGGGATGGCATAAAACCTTGCCCAATCAAAGCTTCTTAATCGCTATCAGACTTGAGAAAAATTCTCTCCCAAAATCTTAAAATCAATAATTAAGCAACATTAAAAATTTGCCAATCATCATACTAGCCATATATATAATTAACAACTAGCTAGCAGTAATATATATTAATAGGCAATTAGTAATAATATTGTCAAATCTTCAATGACGAGAAAAACTCTCTTTTCTTGTTGGTTCCATAGCGTGACATTCCTTGCATGCAGATATTAACTTGCTGAAAAAACTTCGAAAAAACCAAAATCTTATTTTCCTCTTACCATTTTTCTTGCTCTGTTTCCTTGACTTGTATTCTTTGCGTCCTTTGGTAGTACTCTCTTTCTTAGATCCAGAAACAACAACATGTCGCTTTTTCTTCAAAACTGGCGCTGGTGTCACAATAAACTGCAACTTTTGTGAAACACCAGTATGCAGATTACTGGACGAGTTGATATACATAGTAAAAGCTGATTTTTTCCCTTGACCAATTAGTTTACGTTCAGAGGTTTCGCTTATGCTTGTTCTTGCACTGCTACTGCAGCTACTTCTACTGTTTGTGCTATTACTGCGCGAAGACAAGAGTGAATCTTTGCTACTAACACTGCTTGTTCTGCTCGTCGAACGTGAAAATGATATTGGACTGCTAATATTACTAGCTGGTTGACATGGGAAATAATGTGGCAAGAGTTTACCATTGAAAAATAAATGATCTGCTGGTGATTTTGGAGACCCTGGCGATGCGCTGCCAGAAAACTCAAATTCCAGTTCTTGTCCTTCTTGAACTGGCATTATAATCGGAAATGAAAATTTGTCCCCCGAACTGCTCTTTCTACGGCAATTTTCCATCGGATTTTCTTGTAATTATGTGAAATTGGGTAATGCCTTTAGTCAGAAAACAATGGATGCTCTGAGATTTCTGGATGGATAACTATTTTTATACACAAAAAAAGCATAAGGAGTTGGCTTTTTCCCCTAAAGAGGGGATAAATGGACCCCTTGTTTGGGACTGACTTAGTGGTCTAAATCATGTGATATTTTTAGTGCCAACTCTAGCTTGGATTTAGTTATGTGGATAAGTAATCATATTGGGAGCGTGTAGATTATACCAAATACTTGTGTGTCTAATTATGTCGTTAATTTTTATTATGTAATGTAATTCCTTGTTTACTGATGTAGATCATATAATCAAGATCAATGACCTATGCCTTAAAAGTCAAAAGAAAAGAGTGTGATTTACAACCTACTCTACTCCTAGTTGAGGATTCAATAAAATTCTTCGCTTCTCAAGATTTCGACTGTTAGAGATATTTAAGATGATAAAATAGCAATTACATTCCTTTTCATCGCAAAAGAAGACGACGAAAAATTAAAATCATGCTCTATGGCAGATAACTCGTTGGGGACCAAATTACATTAAATATTTTACAAATTTAATGCTCTATCATTCTATCAATTAGCAAAATTTAAGTTAGAAATTATTGGATTTAATTTAATATACTAACAATGTAAAATGCTTTTACACGAATTATTTAACTTAATGTATCATCAACATGTTGGTTGCTATGTTTCCCCAGGATACTAATTCTACTTATTCGTAGGAAGTTATCAATAGTTATCTTACATATTTGTGGACCTACATTACACATCGGGGTCCGCACAATTCTGAGAACTACACAGTTGTGAGACAAAAAAGATGTCTCACATAATTAGTGCGTAAGACACAAAATAAAAAATTTCTAACTTCATGTATTTTTTTTTTAATAAATATTTTTACACCTTTAATGAAAATTTCTAACGCAACTACAGAGTTTATAGACCTAGTTTCTCCTGCAAAGAATACTCTCCAATTGAGACACTAACTTTCTGTTCATTGCTTTTGTTACCCTATACCTGAAAGAAAAAGAAGACTCTATGAGAAAACTTTCACGTAAAGTAAAAGAGGATTTTAAGCAGAGCAGATGACCAAGAGAGAAAGTAAACAAATAGGGGACCCAAAGAACTCGAGTGATAACATATTGGGCATGTCTTAGAATCCCAAGACAATACAATGATGAGTTCAACATTGGTGTCTTTGATTAATGAAGTAAAAGCTAATATACTGAACACTTCCACTTGGATTATAACATTAAAAATCCCAAACCAAAACACAATAAAAGTTCTTCGATTTCAATGTCTCCCACTTGGGTTGCTTTTGGATGAGCCCTTTTTGGGGGCCCAATTATGCCTCATGACTTCTTTTGGGACCACTAGTGTGCCACCTTGTCCGGTACTTTAGTTTGGGCCTCTGAATAATTAATACGATTGGATCTGGTCCTTTAAGTGTGCTTCAGTCTTCGTGGTACGGCTACTTTTGAAGGTGTTTGGGTCAGAACTTCTACCTTTGACCTGGACTGGAGCCCACTAAATAAAGGTACTTCAAATGGCTATACTTAAATGAGGAATACCTTTAGTGAGAAATTTTCACAAACGACTATTTTTTGATGGATATTAGTTAGTTGTAGTTACTATTTACTATATTATTTTCTATAGTTATGTTTTCAGTTTTCTTAGAGTTTATTCGATGTATTTAATCTACTATATTTATGAATGCAGTAGCAAAACTCGGCGTAAAACAGGGAAGTACAGCTAGATAATTATTGTATTTGACTGTATTCACGATATGTATTTGTGAAAATAGTAACGTAAATAGCGTAAATCGTGGTCTATTCAGCTGTTTGTAAACGAAAAATAAATCAATTAACACAATAGACTCCTAATATAACTCAACTAACTCAATTATAACACCAAAACCAGTTATAAAAAAAATTCTCAATCGAAAAATACCCCAAAATTAGAGCAATCTTCGGAGATTCAATCCATCCTTTTTTTTAGTGGTATCTTTACTAAAATATTTTCTAGTGGTATCTTTGCAAATAGATTTATAAATTGAAATTATATAATTACATTGAATACAATTAAATACATAAAAAATACATTGAATATATAAAGTATAGCAGGTCATCTATAGTGCAAAAATATATAAATACATACTGCAGATACATTTGAATACATAAATTATATTAATTAGAAAAAGACATATGAATACATTCGTGGAATATAGCGAGACAGTGAATACAATGAAATACATGGAATATAACGAGATATATTGAAATACAATGGGAAAAAAAAGACAATGAATACAACGAAATACATAGAATAGAGCGAGATACATTGAAATAGAATGAACAAAAAAGGTAACAGACTCTTCAAGTTGCTCAGCACCAAACTCCATCATCTTTGTTCAAGAACAACCCTAATGTCGTCTCGTCGAGAGGACGACAATTCTACTCGAAACTCTCAAATTTTGGTGCAAAAATGAAAGAAATTACTTATGATTTAATGAAGAAGCGCAACTTGGTAAATATGACTTGCGATATAAAATCATGCAGAAAACTGTACTTGACCGAGGTCAAAGCAATAACCATCAGAATGGGGTGTATCTTCGTGATTTCCTTTCAGATTTCCCTCAATTTACCTTTCAGTAGCATACTTCGAACCTCCATTTTTCTCTCTAGGGCTTGATTTCGACATTGATTTAGAGCCCCAGCCCACTAACAATGAAAATTTTGCGAGACAATAGAGATGAATCACTGGAGAATTGTAGTTGTATTCATGGAGAAAGACTGGCATTGAGAGAGAGAGAGAGAGAGAGAAAGAGAGGGTGGAGAAAAATCTGAAAGAATGAGAGAGAAAAATAATACAAAGCGTATTTTATGGCTTAAGGATATGAGGTAACCAAAAATAAATATTTGGCTATAAAACATTAAAAGGTAATTATGGAATATAATTTTTTTAAAAGTTATTTATTTTAAATAAACAAGGTATCAACCTTTGCTATAGGAGGTAAAAAATCCTTTTCGAAATCTATATGTATATACTTCGTGAAAATAACATAGGCTAGAAAGTTTTCGGATTAGTCATTAAAAAAAATCAACATTTACAAAATCATTAAAAAATAGCCAATATTGTAGTTGAAATACAAAAAATTCTAGCATAAAATAATGGATTATGGAGCTCAAGTATAGAAACTTCCATCATATTATGCTGGAATTCCAGCACATTATGTTGGAAACTTATATGTACTAAATTTAAACACCAGCATATTATGCTGGAATTTTTCCGAATTTTAAGGGTGTTACTGCTCAAATTTTATCTTTACACAAAAAAAGTAACTAAATTCTAAACTGTGGTTATTTTTCAATTATCAATTATAAAATAAGTTATTTTCTGTTGGACTTTAAAGCATTGAGCTTTAATGACTTTAAGCATTGGGCTTTAAAGTCTAAGAGTGCGAATTGAAAATGGTGGGAAATAAAAACTTGAATCATGTGGGTTTTTGTCATGAACTTTGTCCCTCATTGGTGAGGGACAACTACATTTGTGTGTATATGTTACGATCCAAAAGGGTCATCACCGTATTTCTCCCTTTCTTCGCACTTCCGAGGCCTTGAAAACCTCGCTTGTGATTATCTCGATTTTCGTGCGCAGTCGGGGCGCGAAGCCGAAAAGTTTTTATGTTAAAATATGTGAATTATGTGAAAAATTTGAAGAATTTCGATATTAATATTGATATAGTTGACTTTGGTCAATCTTTTTGGTAAACGAACCCGGATCCGTGATTTGACTGTTCCGGAGGGTCCGTAGAAAAATATGGGACTCGGGCATGTGCCCGGAGTCGAAATCCGAGGTCCAGAACCCAAGTAAAAGAATTTTTCTGTTAAATTGTTTTCTGAAAATATTAAGGAAAAATGAAATTGAAAATGAGTTAGAAAATATAGGTATCGGGTTCGTATTTTGGTTCCGACGCCCGGTACAGGTCTTAAATATGTGTTAAGCGCTTT